>QODF01000102.1:4658609-4836852 GCA_024372805.1 Oostethus manadensis
CCAGAACCCCTCTGATAGACTCCAAAAAGGCTGGGTACTCTGAACTGCCGTTCGGCGCATACGCACAAACCACAGTCAAGAACCTTTCCCCAGCCCTCAGGCGTAGGGAAATAACCCTCTCGTTTATTGGGGATGACTTCAACACAGAGGCACCAAGCCGGGGGGCTAACAATAAGCTCACACCAGCTCGCCGCCTCTCCCCTGCAGCAACTACAGAGAAGAACAAGGTCCAGCCCCTCTCAAGGAATTTGGTTCCAGAGCCCAAACTGTGGGTTAAGGTGAGTCCGACTATATCTAGTCGGAATCTCTCCGCCTCTTCCACAAGCTCGGGCTCCTTCCCCACCAGAGAAGTGACATTCCTTGTCCCAAGAACCAGATTTGGCCGCGGAAGACAAGGTCGCCCGGACACCCGCCCTCGACCACTGCCCAAATCACAAAGCACCGGACCCTTATGCTTGCCCCTGCAGGTGGTGGGTCTGCGGGGGGGAGTTCCTGTGTGGCTTCTTCGGGCTAGGCCCGGCCAGGTCCCACGGGTGAAGACCTGGCCACCAGGCTCTCACCTGCACGCCCCTCCCCCAGGCCTGGCTCCAGGGTGAGGCCCCGGTATTCTATGTCCGGGCGAGGTGCGGTCACTCCTCATGTTGTTCGTCATAGGGGTCTTCTGGATCACTCTTAGTCTGGACCGGCACCTAGAACCTGTTTGCCTTGGGAGACCCTACCAAGGGCATAAAGCCCCCGACAACATAGCTCCTAGGATCACTCGGGCACTCAAACCCCTCCACCGCGATAAGGTGGTGAGTCAAGGAGGTGATATGAACCGTTATTTTATTGAACAATAATATACAGTTTTTGTCAAATCCCCCAGTTTTTGAATGCTTAATGCAAGCGGTGATTGGTCCCACTTTGTCCACAGTCCTAGAATGCACCGTCTCAGATGTAGCACAGATAGATACTTTATTCATCTTCAAGACAAATTCACACAGACTACTATACTGTATTTTTAGTCCTTTTCTTTCACCTCATGCTTGCTCCCAAACGCTGATACTGTGGGAATGCATAAAGGTAATATTTGATGACCTTAGTGAGTGCTAATGTGCAGATACTTTCGGTACACAACCACCAAACTCCTGGCTCGTATAGATGGATCATGGCTCTGTAATCATTTCGTGCTTTTAATTTGATGTTGCTACTGTCAAAGTTTTACACAATATATAATACATTAGATCGCTATAATGTACGTATGTTTCACTGATGTGTTAATGCTAGTACCGCTACCTCTTCAGTCAAGACAGAAGCCCCACATAGCTGTCCTTGCCTACCGTTAACCAGCAGCTCGTACCCAAACTTTAGCTCGCAGTCCGAAGCAAATTAAAAGCCGCCCAAAGATGGTGCACATCTAAAATAAAACACTCGTTAGTTGGGACATTCGTACACCACTGTATAAATGACATTTATACAATACCGGCAGCGCTTCAATTCCTTCTTGCAGCTCGGTTCTCTCGGGCAAGTCGACTAGTCTGTGATGATTCAATCATAGCGAGAGTAGATACAAATAACTTTAGTCTTGTTGTGAAAGCCATCTGCCTGGGCTTTCAAGCTAAATTACCAAAAACAAAATAGTGCAATTAAAATGACCAGAGACCAAAAAAAGTTAGTATATTTCTTTTTGAAAGAATCAAAAGGAGTCTTCATAATTGCTAAATATGTATAAAACATGCAGTATTTATTGCTAAGTTGGCTACACTAATCTCTCATGCCTCAGCTTCCTATTTGGCAAAGTGTCACCACAAATAAATGATTGTGTGGGAAACACTGACATCAGTAAAGGTTATTTGTTTTTGGTGTGAATGTGTATGCACAGAATGTTAATGAGTTGAACCAGTGGCTGTCCGCCATTAGGAAAGTCAGCATCTACAATGAGCGCATGCTGCCCTCCTTCCATCCAGGCACATATCGCGGTGGCAAGTGGACGTGTTGTCTGCAGACGGACCGGACCGGTAATCCTACAGTGTTTACTTCTAATACACTCACTGCAAATATGAAAATCTAACCATATTTATTCTCCTCCAGGTCACTCAGAACATACACTCCCTGTATTGCCTTCCATGTGTTAGACTATTTATTTTATTTTAAGTAAATTGTACTACAATCTGAGATACACAGTGATGTGAAAAAGTGTTTGTCCTTTTGCTGATTTGGTTCATGTTTGTCACATTTAAGTGGTTCAGATCAAACAAATTGAAATATTAGTCAATGACAACACAACTGAACACAAAATGCAGTTTTTAAATGAAACTTTGTATTATTAAGGCAGAAAAAAATCCTAACCTACATGGCCGTGTGTGGAAAAAGTGATTGCCCCCTAAAACTAATAACTGGTTGAGCTACCCTTAGCAGCAACAACTGCAGTAACTTGTAATGAGTCTCTTACAGCACTGTGGAGAACCATTTATCTTTGCAGAATTGTTGTAATTCAGCCACATTGGAGGACTTTCCAACATGAACCGCTTTTTTAAGGTCATGCCACAGCATCTCAATAGGATTCAGGTCAGGACTTTGACTAGGTCATTCCAAAGTTTTCATTTTGTTTTTTTTTTCAGCCATTCAGAGGTGGTCTCGCTGGTGTGTTTTGGATAATACCAACCCACGTTGGTTTCAGGTTTTCATCACAAGTAGTTGGCCGGACATTCTCTTTCAGGATTTTTTGACAGGCAACACAAATAATGGTTCCATTTATCACAGCAAGTCTTCCTGGTCCTGAAGCAGCAAAACAGGCCCAGACCATCTCCATATTTTGCTGTTGGTACGATGTTCTTTTTCTAAAATGCAGAATTACTTCTATGCCAGATGTAATTGGGTACACACCTTCCAAAAAGTTAAACTTTTGTCTCGTCAGACCAGAGTATTGGGCAATCGCTTTTTCACACAAGGCCATGTAGGTATGGATTTTTTCCTCCCCTTAAAGTTCCATTAAAAAACTGCATTTTATGTTGTGGTGTGTTGTCATTGACCAATTTTAAAAACAGAAATCGCTGTATTAATTTAAACTAAGCAAAATAATCATCAAAAACGATTAACACAACTGATTCAATTTTACTTGTTTCAAGTGTTTTGGTTTTTTAATTGTTCTAGTCGAACCTCTGAATGATTAATGACGTGATACAGACATAGCTACATCATGTAATGTAATGTAATGTAGTTTGTGTGCTTGGTTTACAGTTCCAGGCTGCAGTAGAACTCACTCAGCCATGACTTTGGGGGACTGGAGTGACCCCCTTGACCCTGATGTAGAGACCGAGACTATTTACAAGCAGCTTCTCCAGGGGAGAGACAAACTCAGGTCAGTGGTACACCTTAAGCCAGTCTGAGTGCACTACTCTGACTGGACAGTAGAGGACGGTGTTGCACACTGTTGAAGTGATGGACGTCCCATAGGAAGGGTTGTGATGTCATGATTGATGTTACCACAGGAAAAAACATCTTCCAGAAGATGATGCAGATCAAATGACCAACAATAAAGAAAAGATCAACTCTGACATCAACCCAGGTGATCTAAAGATTCTCTTCTTGTACAGAGCGACTGCAAATGTTTCAATGTTGTTGTTCTTCCACTGTAGATGGTGCAGAATGTAACCCAGGGAAGCCGGGTCAGAGCCTTGCTTCTCGCCTCTTAGCAGTGATTGAGGATCTAGAAGAGGCTCACGCAAGCATTCAGCCCAGAGAAGAGGACTCCTTCAGTGTGACTGTGAATGCCCAGACCAGGCTAGAGCAGGGATTCCCATAAATCCTTCTCAAGCACAAGTGTCACTCTGGGGGTGGTGATGGACGAAATATGGATGCAGGGTGCGTCCTTTGTAGTCTTTTTCCACTATGTAGGCCATTCTTTGTATTCTGTGAGTGCCACTGACTTGAACAATGCAGCAGACAATTTCTGAAAGGGATTTCATGTTTTGGTACATGTCGCATGGCCTGCAACCTCTTGTGGTCAAATGTGAAAAGAAGCCTTTATATTTTGACATTTCAAACAGGACACCCAACCACACATTTTATGCAAATGTTTGTTGTGATGTAAGCTTCACTTTTTTATATTGCTTTTAGTCATTGATGAACTTGACCAGAAGTGATCATCATACAAAACATCATATGAATGTGCCACACCATGCACAAGTAAAAATGTATCGTAAATGTTGGGCCTTTTATGACTAAAGTAAACTTCTGTTTGGTGCTATCTGCAGCCAAATGTTACGAATTGACATCCTTGAGCCCAAAGATGCATTGTTGTACTGGCGTAATGGGTAATATTTACCTAATAGTATATTCATGTCACATAGTAGTAGCAGAATGACAATCAGTAGTTGAGCTTTTGTACTTTCTGCATTGCGTTTCTTTTAGATTTATACCACCAAGATTTACAGTGATCACCAGGAATACAAAATGTGGCTCGTTCTTTTATTTTGATATTATACACTGCATTGTTTCCAGTGGACTGTTAGCTGTGAATTTAACCCATGTGTATTTTTTTGGAACTCTAACACGCCAAATGTTTAATTTCTGACAGTAAAGAAAACCTGTGCATCCTTGTACAAGACTAGAAGTTTGTCTAAACTTTTCTTTGTTTTTTTTTTACATTCATTTCTTCATAAGGTGAAGGCAGGTCATGAAAAACAATTAACTTGCAACACAAAAAGTCACAATATCCTTTATTTTATACTTTATTACTGTAAATTTGATGGGACAGTAAATTGATCATGCCATTCTGCTTGAGGAAGTATCTATGACACACAGTACGGTGATCTTTGTAATTTAATTGAACTTTTGTATATAAACACAAATAGATTTAAATACTGATGTACCTGCAGTGATGTAGCAGACTCATCCCTGCAGGCTTGCAGGGGTGTTCAAAGTCCATTGTAGGCCCGCAGCAATTTTTTTTTTAAATGATCTCTCGGCATGTTCTAAAACTATAATTACTGTAATTCATTGTTAAGGAGATACTGTAGATCCCTGATAGATACTGTAGATCCCTGATTTTCCTGGGGGTTATGTCCGTCTCCACCAGCGACTGGCTGAAAACCACAAGTAATTGGTGCACCCATAAAAACATTTATTTTTGACACAGGGCTCACTCCTAAAAGTGACTTATAATTATTTGAATAATCTTTAATCCATAATACGTCTGTGATTCATAAAACATCCAGGTTTAAGTCTTAAATATGCCTCACACATTCATTAAACACATTTCCATCCATCCATCCATTTTCTATACCGCTTATCCTCATTACGGTCGCGGGTATGCTGGAGCCTATCCCAGCTGACTTCAAGCGGGAGGGTGTGCACACCCTGGTCTGGTCATTATTAAACACATTATAAGTCTAAAATGCAAAGCAGCCATTGCCAAATTGTGAACATCGGTCTGGATCCGGACCCAGCGATGGACCTTTACGGACCATCGCCAATTAAAGTGAATATAATATAATAATATAATAACATAAATCATGGTAGGGAGGGCATCCGACATAAAAGTTTTGCCAAACCAAAACACGCAAATCAAACAGAAGAAAACTGATTCGCTGTGGCGACCCCTAAAGGGGTAAGCATTGATAAGCTGAAAGGAAATCAAGCAAAAGGGGGAAAAAATAAGCAAAAACGCACAGTTAAAATAGAAAAAGCTGAAATGAAATTATTTTTTAAGCCTAACAAAATAAAAAAAAATACTGCATATATAAAAATACTGTAATAGAGAGGCTCCCCTGAACATTTAATATTTCTGTATGCGTTTGGACACCCAGGAGGATTGCAGGCTCGAGAAGGCATTTCTCCAAGTCACGTCTACATAATCCACGCTGCTACCGATAACGATGATTTACGATCATATATTAACTTGTGTTCACCTCGCTACAAGTTGTGGCTGGATTGACGGTCCAAGCTTGTGCTTCTGTAACACGTTTGTGCATCTCACAGCACACAGAAGAACAACACCAAAGCAAAAAACTTGACAAAAAAAACAAAAATAATAATTAATTAGGGCTGTCAAAGTTAACTTGTTAACGACGCGTTACCGAAAGTGTCCTTTAACGGCACAAATTTTTTTGACGCGCGATTAACGTGCGCACCTGCTGTTTTACCCTCTGCCCACATGTAGTTTGAGGAACCGAGTTGAGGAAAACTACACTGAGGGGAAAATACTGAGGAGAAATAGGAGCTAGTTAATGCTATGCCATTGACACTAGCATTATAGTGATCGTGCGTACATTATAAACATCTCATTTATCTTTTTTAGTATGGATTATACACAACCATGACAAGAATAACATCAAATTAAAAGCACTAAATGAATACAAACCCGCCATTCAGCTGAAGTTCAAGTTGTGTACCACAAATATGCACATTAGCACTCAATAAGGTCATCAGATCTTACCTTTATCCATTCGCACATAGTATCAGCATTTGGGACAAAACTCTCTTAAATAAGAAAAGGCAATGCAATATACAGTACATAAAATGATGAACGACATAGAAAATGGATGGATGGAATTATATTATCTCTATCTATATCTATATATCGATGAAATAGATAGGTCAATATATTTTCTAATTATAATAAAATACAAATAATATAATAAAGCAAATATGAGATAAACAATATTAGCATATTTACAAATAGTGTGTAAAAATATGGCAACTACAAGTAAAGAACCTGCGATTAAATTAGATTACTTATGAGTTAATTATAGACAAAGTGCAATTAATGGCGATCAAATATTTTAATCGATTGACAGACCTATTATTGATATTATAAGACATAAACAAGTAAATATTGTGAGTGACACATTTATCACGTACTCTACATTTTACCTGTATTACTCCATATTTATAAATGGCTGATTTGGCTGCAGAAAAAAAATGCCTATTTTCAGAGAGAAAATGTTTTTTTGTACCAAAATTTTTAATTTTTGCAGGGCCGTGAATACATTGAATTGCTTATAGCATCATTAAAAATACAAAGCATATCAAAGTGGCCCCCCACATCCTTCGTTTTTCCTGAATGCAACCATCAACGGAAACATTTTGGACACTACAGGCTTTTTAACGTGCACACAATAGAATAGACACAAAATGACCACTAAAGCGCCTATAGATCTGTGTAAGATGCGGGAATATTGGCGTTAAAAAAAAACAAGGCCAAAGTTCCAAAGGTCACCCCTGTTGAGGGCACATTTATTCGTCCATATTTTTCTACAGGAAAGACACAAACATGCAACAAGGTCATCACGATTCAATAAAGACTGATTAGGAATAAGAAGCCCTTTAAGTCAAATCAGAGTCTCTGTTTAGCTTTTAGCTGATTGCAGCTTGTGAATAATTCAAAATGTCGACTAAATCTTTCAATAAACATGTCAAAAGAGTGGAAAACAACAAAAAAACAGCCAAACGCTGTTGGTCTTCCTCACTCGTGTAAATAAACAAACAAACTGAAAAGTAAAGTTTTGAGGCAAGATGCAGACCACCGTGTTAGAAACGAGCCCGTCATCTTGTTGACCTTTGCCGTTGAGGGCGGCTCCCACTTTGGTTAGCATGCACTGCCAGGACAACGTTCAAGGCGTGATGCACACTCAGTACACACTCAAACAGACAACAAGGTACAAAGGGACACACTAAATGTTTATACTTGAACACTTTGCAGTCAACATTGAAGACATGGCGTCACAACTGGAAATACTACACAATGTTAAGTCATCTTCACTTTCTAATCTCATGGAAAAGGTTATACTGTATTAACACAATCGTAGATCAGAAAATACCTCAAAAATATATGCTTCTCAACACCTATGACACGTCTTCTTTTGTTAGACATACACGCGAGGAGGAGAAAACACCTTGCTACACAGAAATCGCCTTTCGCATGTCAAAAATAGTAAATTGCATAAACACCGATGCACTCTCATAAACCAGCTTTTCGTAGAAGTCTGTACACACCTGAAAGTCTAAAGGGCCGACAGAATGTTCAAGAAAGATCTCGACACGGAAAATTCCCTGATAGTTCTAAAAGGGCCACAAACAGTGGAGCAAACGACTCATTTCCACTGTCTTGCCAAAAAGTTGGACATCAGATCACAAATAAACTTGCAATATTTTTCTTGGCCATTGTGGAAGATGTGAACACCTGAAAAGGGAGGAGGCAGGTGGGGGTCATTCCATCGTTCAAAACCATGCAGTAAATCTCCATGTAGCATAAGTTTACACCAGCTATCATTCTTTGCTAAAGCCTTTTTGGAAGATAATAGTATAATAGATAATAGTATTTTTATAAACATGTTTCACATCAGCTAGAAAAGGTCTTTGCATATAGAGACACAAGAGCTGTGTCCTTCAGTGGGAATGAGGACACGTGTCAAGAGAGCAGGCAAAAGGAGTTCAAGAGCTCCACTTTGGACCAAACGATAATTGTCTTTGTTTCAACACGTTGAAAGAGCTAAGACGTTTGGTTGAAGGTTGCAAAAGCTGATGCAAAATCCATGTACGCCCCAAAGTATGCCGCAAACAATACGTATACTCTTTGACTTTTAATGATTACAGGAAGAAAACGGCTATGAGGTTCCGATCTTTCACCGCAGTTACTTCAGACTTAGTGTGGGTCTGACAAATTGTCACTCTGACACACAAAAATACGTCAAATCGCACGGCCGTAGAGGACTACAATGCATCCCACCGGGTATCATCAAGTTGTTTAGGACAGTGTATTTGTGAAACCAACTACAGTGGAACTCACTTCGCTTGATGTCAACTTAAGCGGTTGACAGCCAAAACCAACACCTGTGCTAACCATTGATTGCAGACTTACTTGCGACTTTGGCCAGAGACATAAGACAGCAAGGCATGATGAGTCTTACTGCCGTCTACAAACGCCACTGTGTAGTTGTACAAGTTCTGGGTGAGAAATTGTTCCCTCTCGGACTGGCTCGAACTAGCCAACAACACCACTGGCCCCAACAGCCAAACCCCTGAATCACAGCTCAGAACTTATCTAACACCTGCAGGGGTAATAATGTTCAAACTATTGAGAAACGGGTAATATTTTGTGCTGTACAGACTAAACTCGAAACTGAAACCAAGAAAAGGCAACAAACTCGAGAGCTGTGGAGCATTCAAGCGTACTCAAGAGTCAAATTGCGTGTTGAGTACAAGAAATTTGTACATGTTGGCAGGTCTGCACTAACATTGAAAGTACTCCCTGCCTCTCACGACCTCCCTGACAGTTCAATGTGCCTCCCCCAGGGACTCCGCCCCACTATTTCTAGAAGCACTGACATAAACGGACACATTTTTCATTGAAATGACTCTCTTGACTTTATGTCGACAAAAACCATCCACCATGTATGTGGCTCTTCCTCCGAGCCTTCCAAGGTGAATCACCAATAAATATACCAAATAATAGTAATCTGAGATTGAAATTAACGTATAAATTTAATGATAATAACAATAATAATAACACGTTGGACCAGGATCTGAGATGTTTGACGGACAGATTGGCGACAGAAGTGTGATCAGCTTGAGTGAGTTCCACTGCCTGATTGGTCTTACCAATAAAACAGCATTATGATCACTTTCTAAACCAAATGACATCCAATACCTGGTGGGATACCTTTCCTCCAAAAATATGAGCTGAACGTGGCAGCCGGTTGAGCACTGAAAGGGAACATGTGTTGAAGACCAACATCATTCAAAATGTATAGAGCTCTTCCTAAGACATTAAAACTATTGTCCCTGAAAATAAGGTAGATGATTGGTTGAGACTTGCTACCAGGAGAGCGCTAACAATAAACCTCTATGAATGCTGCAGGGAACATTTCTACACGCTCTGTTAAAAAAAACTGTAAAGATGTTAAAAAGGCAGTGAAAAAGCAAATAGGTTTGCTTAAAAGATACCCAAAAACATTTAAATGCCCTGGCCTTCCGAGGTGACCTCCAGCCACTCTATTGCCATTGTAGTAACACAACACCGCCACAGCACTCTCACAGTGCTGGCCGCGGTTGGCGACATGGCAACAGGCTGTACTGATTTTGCAGGGCCCAGCAGCGGCGGCCGAGCTCCTGCATGATGAGCACACAAGTACAAGCAAAGTTCAACATTGCTCATTTGCATATATCACTCACACACATAACACATATTACATGTGTGGCAAAAGAAGCAAAAGAACAAATACTTAATGATATTCGCCAATGTGTTAAAGCGAAAGGGGAGAATGACATCTCATGCTAGTTAAGCTTACTCGCTTATGAAAGATACATCGACTAGATATATTAGAGTCAACTACACACATGACATGAGTAGCATATGCCAACACGACCTGTTATATTAGACATCATCTACATACAGTATGCCATAGACCATTCGACAAAATCATGTTGACATCAGATATGTGGTTAAGTCTTTTTTTACATAGAAGAGTATAAAAATAAATTATATACACACACACACACACGCGCACCATACTTTCAAATTGAGCTTGAATTGAAAGGTAAATCACCTACTGTATGTAAATAAGAGATTATATTTCAAAGCTGATTTAGAAACACAGACGTTTCCAATGCAATTTCAACTTCACTGCTGCTGCAGTTTGCTATGGAAGACTGCGATTCAGTCTGAACTGAAGCCCACAACAACTTTACATCAACATCCCGAATTAAAGCTGAGCAGACGCATTCCATGAAAAAATATGCAGCGCTGACCGAGCTTTTCTCTCAAACTGATTTTATTTATATATATATATGTATATATATATATACATATATGTATATATATATATATATATATATATATATATATATATGAAAGATGCCTCAATAACGGATCTTCAAAAGACTTTCGCTCTTGGGCATAACGTCTTAGAGCAGGGGTCTCAAACATGCACACATGCAAACCCCACGCAGAGATTCGAACCCTGAACCTCCTGACTGTGAGGCCAACATGTGGCCATCTTTATCTCAAACTATCGTAATATTAAACTGTACTATAGATCATTGATGCAATCTTGCCTTGTATTGTTTTTCAAATTATTATTCAAATATAGCGCCATCTCTTCTCAGTAAGCCAAGTCATTTTACATGTCATCTGGGGGGAGCTCCATGCCAGGACAAAGACAAATGAGTGGAAACAACAGAAGAAGAAAAGAAAGAAGACGACCAAAGAGATAAATGTGGATTACTAGCATACTCGGTTGTGAAGATAGTTTGGAAAGATCGGCTAGGATGTTTCAAATCAAAAGTATGGACTCACTTTCATAGCGTGGACAAGACAATGCTGACTTTGCAGTATGGAAGAAGTATCTGACCAAACTAGGACACGCAGGCAGTCATGAAGAGCCAACCTCGTTCATCACCACGCTTACGGAGAAAACTGCCCAGTAAGAGAAATGCAAAATGTTGTGTTAGTCAATCAAGAAACGTGTGTTTAATTTAATAATGTATTTATTTATTAATTGTTCACGTTGCCTTATTTGATTTTGGTCACACTCTCTCTCTTTGCCATACTACACTAAATATTTACGTTTGATGTACTTCCACTTTATAGAGTTGATCTACTTGAGAGACATGAGATGTCTGAGTTTCAAACAGTGTCTGTTTGTCAGACACCTAAACTAAAATCCAGTGTCATTCTTTTGGCAGCATTGCTGCGCTAATTCTGGTTAAAATATGCTGTAAAAATTCCATCCATTTTCTATACCGCTTGTCCTCATTAGGATCGGGTAAGCTGGTAAGCTGGAGCCTATCACAGCTGAATACAACTACAAAGTAGGAAAGTATTCATTTTTTTGTGTCACTCTATCAACGTATTAAGGTATTATCGTTGGCCATGTATGGCAAATCATATCGTCAGATACCCAACCCCCCATACTTGATGTGGCCCAGCCTCACCCAGACTCTGCCGCCAGTGTCCCCCAGTGAAACTGAGTTTGAGACCCCTGCCTTAGAGAGAAAACAGAATAGGAGATGGGAGAAGATAGTTTCTTTTGGCGCATCTACAGCCCACAATAAACATTCGGACATCCACCGGTCACAATTTGGTCGTACAATGTGTCTCTGCTCCCTTGAGCAGGGTTTGAGATTTACAAGATGGATCTTTGAGCTGAAAACCCCGAGCTCTTTGCACCTCAGTGCACAAACTCCCCATCCTTCATGCACAGCAGCATAATGGATAAACCCAAGCCTCCAAATTCCTCCAACAGGGAGAATGATATCGTGGGGCTTTAATGTTCACAGAGGTCAGCATCATCAAGCTGTCAACAAAACAAATGATGTTAACCTTGGACTGTAGCAATGGTATGTTCTAACATAACAAGCATCGAAATATCCGCTAGGCTATTCGTTTCACAGCCCGTCTCGTAGGCAGCCCACAAGATTAACAACACCACGTACGATTATTAGTAAATATTACAATTGTAAAGCCTTTGTCCACTGGTATCTACTACATGCACTACACCTTTTCTAGCCCTTATCGCAGAGATGGGGCACAACCTCAACTCATTTTTGCCACAATATTAGATGTTTTAGAAAAAAGGGATCGGTGACTGTCCATCAATGGCACCTCATCTTATTGCCAAAATTCACTCAACATTCATTATGCAATTTTGCCAGGGTCATAAAATACTCATCACACCACCTTGTTGCACTACAAGTGCAGACTCTTTGCTTTGACTCTAAAAAGAGGCCACTGACCCTGGCATTGCTGGCGTCAAAACAGACGCTGTGCATGTGCCTCAAGCCTCTGAGGCCACAGCATGCTCCAGGCATGATGCTAAAAATAATCAAAATAAAAAGCGATTTTTTGTCACCACTTGTAGAGGGTCTCAAATGGGGGAGAAACAGTAGCGGGGCTGCATGTTGGCCCTTCATCCAGCGTTTACCGAGGAGACAGTGGAGCGTGATGATTTGTGTTCCTGCATATCAACTGCTCAGGAGTCTTTCAGTCCTTTAGGTTGTCCTCACCGACTCCCTGGGCCGACAGCTCTGTCAAGACGTTGTTCAGGTAGTTGGGATCGGGGTAGCCGTGGCCTGTCAGGTTGGAGCCGAATTCGGTCTTATGGTGGATCTCGTTCCACACCACGGTGTCTGATTCACCTGTGGTGCTGGACGTACCGATGGTGAAGATGAGGCGTCGGTCCCAGGCCATGATCAGTAGCTTCAGTACCTGGGGTGACACAGGAGGAGAAGTCGTAATAGTGTCTTAAGATATAAAAAATGTACTGATGGCATGCTTTAGGTAGCCCTATGCTGCTCAATTCAGGGGCTTTTAAAATGATTTCGGACCCCAGTGGGACACTAGAGTAAGTTTCTTTTAATTAAATACTCCATAAATCTCAAGTTGTGTGCAGGGTCAATCTGCCTCCCTTTTTCTCTTGGTTGACATGCTATTATTAGGCAGCCTCCGGCCTGACCACGCCTCCTCTGCTGCAATTGTCCTCTGCTGTCAGTGGTCAAGGGTTGCCCCCCACACCCATTCAGAGCTACTACAGAAATGAGCCAGAAAAATGTATTGGCCCATACAACCTTTGTCTCAAAAGTGTTTAGGTTAATCTTTAATCTTTAGTTAGTTCTTTCTTCAGGACATTCCAAATTGTTGTACTGGCTACGTCCAATGTTTGTGGAACGGTTCTGAAGAATTTTCCATGTTCTATCAGCTTGTGTTTCAACCATAGACAGCTCCCTGGTTTTCATGTTGTTTTCACCTCTAAATACACTCTATACAGTCAACTACTGTGCAACATTTTAAACATATACATAAATGTGAAAAGTTGCAAATGTAGGATAGGACCCTTCAAGATGGATGTAAGTGTTTTAGAAAGATCATTCATAAACCACTAGCACCTTTTTGTTTGTGCCAAATATCATATGTATTAACCATGGATTATCTGACCAACGCACAATGTACCAGCAAGTTGGACCTTTCTGGATGGTTATTTGGGGGTGGTTCTTACCTTCCTACCCTTCTCAGTGTCTGGCAGGTAACACTGACGAGGGAAACCTCTGGCGCTGAACTTTTTCCCGGGGTTGGGGTGCTCATCGATCTGAAAAGATCATAAACAATCATCTATTCAAATTACAATGTAAATGTTCACTGTGATATAAGCAAATGACCAACGCTTAACTTATATATAAGTCATTTGGGTGCTTGGATGTTTTTATGATGAGGATAAGGATTTTCAGAGCAACGCACACTTTAGTGACTTAAATCTTAAATGTAATCTTAAATGTTTAGTATCAAACCATATTTCAGTCAGATCTGCTCAAGACTGCACAATTGACAGCCACCTTCCAATTAAACATGTAAAATCACATTTTAAATGTTCAGCCACCTGTAACGTCTATATCAGCGATGTTTTGCCAATACCCGTTTGGTGAATCCAGCGTCTTGCACGATAGAAAAGGGTTGGTCATCCAATGCGATACACCATGATTTTCCGATTGATGGCTTTTCACTATGACAGTACTTTTCAAACGGGGGGGCCCAGCGTTATTACAGGGGAGGCTAGCGGCTACCACGAACACTTTTCATTATTACCATATTTTTGGAGCAGTGGGGGCACTGAAAATCGTTTTATTTACAAAAGGGGGACGCTGCAAAAAAATTTGGGAACCACTGCCCTAGGAATTGGAAGTATTAAAAGAAGAAGTCTTGATTTGCCCTGCAAACCAATGCTTTCCAGTCATTGCAAATCACAGTTTTAATATTCGAAGGGGACGCCACAAACATAATGTGAGTCGGGTACTAAGCGAGCAAGCTTGTTACTACATATCCACGGTTGTTTACACGCTTCAGACGTGGTTTGATGAGGTCATAATCAAATCAAATACGGGAGCCCGTAGGCCCATTTCTTTATAGGGAAAAAACCTGATACCAATATCTACAAATATTACATTTTTATGCCAATATTGGACTGATATTATTGGACATCCCTGATCACATCCGGTTGTAATTTTCCATGCTTATGAAGGATAACTTTTTTGTGTTTAAAATATGGATGAAATCACTTACTCCACAATGAATCTGAAAATACCTATATTATTAGCATAGCACAAAACACGGATTGAGTGGCCCTGTGGATCGAGAGGAAAGGTACTGTACCTTTACATACATTATATATCAGGGGAACAAACTTTTTCCACCAAGGGCCAAAATTTTGACACACTCCGTGCATTGAAGATGTAGGTCAACATACACAGAGCTGAATTACTTTCTGAAAACTTTTTGTGATACAATGGTTATATGTATTTTACTAGCCCCCAAATTGCAATATTATTGAGAAAACCATATGTATTTATCTGTACAAACCACAGTATGAGATGCGAGAATCAACATTTTGCATACAACTTGGGCAACAATTTAAAGCAATTTGCAAGTTAAGGACACCTATTATGCTTTTCCTCTTTTCTGACTTACAAATGCTGTTATAATGTTGTATTCTTGTGGTAAACAATGCCAATACACCAGATAATAAGGTTTCTGCATTTGGAGGTGAGCCCTGAAAGCAGTTTTGGATGGCTCTGCATGCCGTTTCAGAGTTTTTTTCAACACAGAGTTCCACTGACGTCACAAAACCCGGATTTCCTTATATGGGCATGCCTAGGTACAATCTGTAGACCTGCCATCCCTCAGCTCTGCTTTGTTCTACTGTCGAGAATTTCACCATGTTAGCAATAGCTTGAAATGTTTGATCGAGCATGAGGGAAAGCTATTTTTGTTTAGGTTTCCTAAAGAGGCAAGCATCGGGTAGAAGTCATTTGAGCTGCTGATTTCCAGCCAGCAAGAGAAAAATATGCTATTTCTCTCAACGGCACTTCACACGGGACTGTTTTGTGAACATGGGCCAATACGAAGTTAGACTATCCGCCAAAGTGTTGCTGAAGTCAGACGCCTTTCCAACATCACTTGGTCGTGTCAGAAAAGTAAGGTGCAAGTAACAATTTATTAGTGTCCTAACTGTGTTTATTTGGTGTAAGTAGTCGGACAAAAGCAGTTGTCTGTGTGGCATTATAGAGTGTGCATACAGGGAGTGAAGAGTGTTACCTGCATGCATGCAAATCACAGGCTCACCAATGTCTGGAGCTGCTATAAGCTGTTAAAGGTAGACATTTTAAAAAGGTAAATCGCAGTTTACTATGAACTCCTGTACTGCCTAGGAAGTAGGGTTCGGCTGTTCTCAGGAACAATAGCAGGTTAGTAAATACAGAAAAAAGTGGCTTCTCTGCATTGTTGGTTGATTCCTGAACTTTTTCCTGTTGTGATGGCCTCTCTGCAATAGTGTTTTCAGAAGTCCATATTTTAACAATTTCCACATGTGAGAACAGCAAATGTATGCAGCATTTTTGCTCTAATTTGACATGACTTCTAGTTGAGAATACGCTTGTTTGCCCTCCGAATGTGACGTCACGTGGAACCCAGCATATCTCAAAACTGAGAAAAATGTGCAAAAAATTTATAGGGATGTGCATTTTTTTTAACACAGTAACATTTAAAACTTTGTAGAACTGCAAACATCACGTGTCAAAAAGGTGTGACTTTTTGACACATTTTTTTGAAAAAAATAAAAATTGTGGAAAAAATTTGCACAAATATTGCTTGTATATATGAGTCTCATTTGCAAGTATGCATTTACATTGAGTTTGTCCTTGGTGTATTACCTGAAAGCATGTTATTTTTAGAACTCGCTAATGATAATCACTTGTGTGTCTATGGAATTTCTAATGTAAGTTAAGATAAAGCAAGTGCATTTTTTAAATGCATTTTGTTTGTTGTCCGCTGAGCAAGCAACCTGAGACTAAACATTAGCGGCAGCAGAAAAGTGATAGTCAAAGCACCCATGCCAATGCTGTCCCTCGACACCTCACTCCACCACCCAAGGGTGGAGCACCCCACTATTTGCAAAAAACTGGAATAATATCTTTTAACATATAATTAATAGTACAATAACTTTACTATTTATAGAATATGCCAATTGCCAATAAGAACAAGCTCCTGGAAAAAGAAATTGCCCACTTTTTAAAGTCCCTTCTCAAAGTTAAAACCTTCCATGTAGTATGTGGCTGCATCGCACAGCGCTGCGCTAACGTGACAACGGAGGAGTGCTGTCTCCTTGGGGAGACTGAGCCTGTTCTCCTTAAAAAAAAAAAAGAGAAGTTTATGATTTTATAACTCTACTGGAGAGTCAGTATGAAAAAGCCTGCAGCCTTCTACACTACAATATTCTACACTACACACTTTTTTGTTCTGTCCATCCTTCACCATACAAATCTCCAACACCATAAAATGAGTAATGGATTATCCTAAATAAGTTGCAGATTGGAAATTTTATCCTTCATTGTGTGTGAAAATTGTTTTAATTTAGGGTACTAAATGGCATTGTGAGACATAATCTTACATGACTCACCAGCTGCAGGTTTAATCAAATTTAAGCGGATAAAGCAGAAGCAGTAAGGCTTACATTTGGAAAGAGAAAGCCCATTGATCATAGCACAAAAAGCAAGAGAGATTAGAGAAGTCTGATCATTCCAACCTGGACACCAGCAGGAATGTCATAGATGATGCGAATGGTCTTGGAGTCTGGGTAACCGGGCAGGCAGTGGGGGATGATGTGGTACTCCATCTTTCCAGGGGGCTGAGAGCCTGTTTTCTCCCCATAGATGGTCTTGCATGTTGGGCACTGAAGACTACCATCCTGTTTGGGTGAAGTTCATGCACTTATGAGTTAGAATTTGATCGCCACATTATTACCATTGCTATATTTCAAGTATTACTGTATGTGAGCTGGAGCTATTGCAGATTAGATAGCATTCAAAGCAGATGTATCCTTTCTTTAAAGCAGTGCTGTGTGCAATTGACTTGTACCATTTTCTGAAATTACATTTGCAAAAAGAACAAACTTGCAATATTATAATAACTATTTACCCTTTGGAATATTGTTGGTGTTCAACTATTAAAATTATTTTTGTTTCATTGTTTTTTTGCAACTATTCATTCATTCATTTTCTATACCGCTTATCTTAATTAGGAACGCGGGTATGCTGGAGCCTACCCCAACTCATTATGGGCGAGAGGCAGGGTACACCCTGGACTGGTCGCCAGTCAATTGCAGGGCACATATAGACAAACAAACATTCACATTAATACCAATAGACAATTTAGAGTCGCCAATAAAGTTAACATGCACGTTTTTGGAATGTGGGAGGAAACCGGAGTGCCCAGAGAAAACCCACGCACGGGAAGAACATGCAAACTCCACCCAGAGATGCCCAACGGACATTCGAACCCTGAACCTCCTGACTGTGAGGCCAAAGTGCTACTCACTCACCCACCGTGCGCCGTTTGCAACTATTGCAAGGTCATATATAGACATACAGTAGTACCTCTGTCACGATCCCGGTGTTGTTTGCGTGACAGTTTTGGTTTTGGTTTCGAGTTAGAGTTCTTGTGTTGTTTTTCCTAGTTTTCATGTTCGCCTTTAATTACACACACCTGCCTCTCGTTACTTTCTTGCTATTTAAGTTCAGGTGTGTGCACCTTTAGTTTGTCGGGTCATTGCATTTGTGCATGTGTGCCATTTTGCCATGTTGCCTTTGGGCCATCACTGCCGTTTTTTGCCATCATTACCAGTTTGGATGTCAGTTGTGCCTCGCTCTCCTGTGGACCTGTTTGTGTTTTTTCATCATCTATTAAAGACTCTTTTTCGCACTAATCCGCCTGACGTCCTGCTCGCTTCTTCCCCGGGATTCTCGCCATGCCGCGCCGAGCTAGCCGAGCAACGTTTCGTAACAACCTCGCCACTATGTGGTTAGAATTTTGTGGCTTTACTCATGGTTTTTCAAAATAAAACAAAAAATGTTTTGTGGTTGACTGCAGCTTATTAGCAGAAAAATATGCTTGTTTAATTACATTTTACGTATTGCCTAGATTATACTTGCACGCACCTTGTCCCGCAGTGGTACACAATTTTGCGCGACATTGGCATGCCAATGAGTAATTTAGTCGGAAACAGTATGTATAAACTATGCAGCCTGCGTGCCAATGTGCAAGGAAAATGTTTGAAATATTCAAAATTTGTGCCACATATAATTTCCGTAAAGTAGTCGTGAATGCAACGTGAACGTAACTTGTGTGAAAACAATGCAGGTGTTATGCATGTATCATTCACATGAATGGGTTAACTTTTCCACCACGTCTTGGAGCAAGGTGGTGGGTGGGGGTGGGCCTCAAGCAATTATTGTTGCCTCTTAGATTTTCCTTGTTAGTAAGTTTGTTAGTAAATGATCATTATGCCAAAGTGATGTCTTCTAATCCGCAAATCCCTCTCCCACACTATCAGAGCTTCTTTTTTTAGTTTATCGCCGTCTTCCTGCGCAGTCTCTATCTGCATCTGCAGTATCATATAAATTTACCATTACTTTTTACATGAACCTCTTCTTGGAGTTGAAAATCTTGTTGGTCCATTGCAAACAGAGGAATTAATGGAGCAAGGGGTTATGCCCCTTGAGTGTAGCGGGACCAAATAATGCCATGACTTCTGGCCCAAGTGGTGGTGACAATGCATACCCATGCGGGAAAAATGCGTGTTGTGTGTACCATTGTTGTGTGCGAGAAGCTCACAGTACTTGACAGGGTGTATATAAGACGTATGGGAGTGTGGTCATTTCATGCCACTGTCCACCATTTTGGGTCACAAATTGCGTACCAAGTGCAAACTAGTCTTTAAGCTTTTCAGGCATGCCATAAATATCGTAAATTCCAGTATATAGGCCGCACCCACAAAATTTAGAGGAAAAAACAGATTACTACATATATAACATGCACCTGTGTTTTTTTCCCTCATTTTAAAATCGCATTGGTACATGTCTGTATACTTCTCAGGTATACCTTTTGAGTGTTCAGTTGCTGCATGATGAATTTAGTGTTCTTTGCAAGATGACACCCGGAGTCAGACTGTTATATTGTTATATATTCACACACTCTTATGTTATATATACCTCTTGTGATTCCCATTATGTTGATAAGCTTGTTGTGAGTCCGCATGCCAAATAAAGAGGTACCGTCTCCTCACTGACGTGGGTGGCACAGTGTTTAACTGGCACAGAATTTAAACAATTAATAGTAGTTTTGAAGTAAAAGATGTGTGACAAGATTATAATGTGGCTATAAATTAGTCGCATCGCTGTAAAAGCTGAGATGTACGTTGTCCAGAAAAAATTCTGTGTGAGACTATGTTATGCCTAATGCTGTAAATCCTGGATTATTGAGTGCACCTAAACCAAAACAAATGTTGTAGCATGGGATATTTACACAGAAAGACACACTATAAACCTTGCAATTCTACCTACACCTTGTGTTCCCAGCTTCACTCGTTGGCTCCATTAAAGCCCCATCCAAATGAAGACGACCCGAGGCCTAAACGCACAAATACTTTAATCAAACCGGCGAATCATCCAGCATTTTCAGGGTCTGTAAACAAACACTTTTGAAACCGGGTCCCAGAGTAAAAAGATTTGAAGACGTCGTTTTCACAGCTCCGTAATTACGGCTTCGCCCCAGCTTCTATGGAAACGCTTTGGTGATAGCTCCACCCCTTTACCAATGCGCATGCTCTAAAACCGCAAACACGAAAACAACAATGGCAGCGTACATTTTTGTTTTTGTTCTGCCGAAGCTAGTGAGCCTACTGTCGCTATTGCAGCAAAATCTGCTTCTTCTTCATTTTCGAGAAGAACAAATGCTGGAAGACACGGCACATCACTTTATTCTGGTTTTATAATCCAGTGTGACTTGAAGCAACAGCCCCACTTCATCGTCGGTCCAGTTCGGCCCCTTGTACTTGCCGGCATATTTTGTTTGCAGGCCTTTGGTGCAACTGTGCATGCCCAGTGTTTGGTTGCCGGTCTGTCACGTGTTTCCGCTTTCAGAGTGTCACAGCGCCACTATCAAGTTAGGCATATGTATTACATTGTTTTCACTCATTCTCAGAACATCCATATGGACGCACATCGTTTCTGAACTAGCTCCATTGTTACAGAATGCATTTTGTAAATGATGAGCGTTTTGTCTTTGTGTGGATATAGCCTAAGTGAGACATGAGATGTCCTTTGACATCCTTTGACTAACCCCCCCATCGGAGTTCAGCAGCTGTCGCGGTACAAGCAGTCCAGCCAGAAGCTGTAGTAATTCTACACCTGATCAAACTTAAAATTTGTCAGATCAAAACACAATTTCTGCATAGAACTTCAAAATTCACTACTTCCTGAATCTGAACTGTAATCATCATGGGAACCATGATGGAAACTATAGTTCTTTTAGCAACAAATTAGCCCCCTCAGCCGCAGGGTTCAACGCATGTGAAAAAATAGCATCTTATTTTCCGGAATTCTCAGTATTATTATTTTGTTATTACATTTAGTATTTTGGGTAATATGAGTGTAATGGTGACTACAGTGGTGTTAATTCATGTCTAGACGATTCTAATAATGTTAAAAAACGTATTTACTAGGTCGTAAGCAAGTTCTCTCTGCTCTGACTACAACAATATTCCCTTTATAAATAAGGAACTCTACTTCACGGCATTTCACTTATCTTTTCACTTAACTTTTGCATCCCTTTTTCAAATAGTCTTTTAATAGTTTGTGTGTTTTTTAATAGTTATTAAATGTGTCAGTAATGATGCTTCAAATTAATGTGCTTGCTCATTCTGCTTTTTGCATAAGCAACAAGGGTTGCTATTAATATTTCATGCAAGTGCACCGAAATGAGCAGAATTCATAGAAGTTTTCCTTCAAGTCCCAGCACTGGGCTGTCGAGATGGATACTAGCGATATAATAAGAGACCCCCATCTGTGTAGAACAATTGCTGTCAGATAATCTGCCTGTACCATGTAGCTCAGTCAAGCAGAAAGACAGGCTGGCTCACAAGATTTTACCCACCTTATTGCCATTGTTGTACATGGCCACCAGGCACAGCAGATGGTACATATGGCCACACTTGCCAAGTTTGCCCACCAGCTCTGGCTTGATGCCTTTGTGCTGCAGGACGCCTTCATAGCCTGACACCATGACCAGCCTCTCCATGCAGATGGTACAGTCCTACACCAGCCAAACGCAACACTTTAGCTGCCATGCTCCATAACTGTCTATTTTTTTCACACCTGGATAACGTGTGTGAGTGTATTTGCTTTACCTCGTCTGGCAACACTTTAATTTTCACAATGTATCTTCTGACGACATCCTCTGGGGTTTTCCCTTGTCACACAAAAGACACACACCAAATATGAGAAAAGGGATAGCTGGCATATTGAATGGTACTGTTTCAAAACAATGAAATAATGCTTAAATCTTTAAAGGATGACAACTTCATCAGCATCCACTCCGTACTGGCACATCTCCAGTAAGTACATATTGCAGTGTGCATGTGAACAAAGATGGCTCTCGGGTTACTAACAAGTTCTGTTAAGACAAATTGTAGTGAAAGTCGGAACTCACACCCAAATTGACATTTAAGTCACTCACACATCCATCCATCCATCCATTTTCCACCGCTTATCCGGGTCCGGGTCGCGGGGGCAGCAGCTTCAGTAGGGAAGTCCAGACTTCCCGGTCCCCAGCGACCTCTTCCAGCTCCATCGGGAGGACACCAAGGCGTTCCCAGGCCAGCTGTGAGACATAGTCCCTCCAGCGTGTCCTAGGTCTTCCCGGGGGCCTTCTCCCGACCGGGCATGCCCGAAACACCTCACCAGGGAGGCGCCCGGGAGGCATCCGGACTAGATGCCCGAGCCACCTCAACTGGCTCCTCTCGATGTGAAGGAGCAGCGGCTCTACTCTGAGCTCCTCCCGGATGGCCGAGCTCCTCACCCTATCTCTTAGGGTGAGTCCAGCCACCCTACGAAGGAAACTCATTTCCGCCGCTTGTATCCGCGATCTCATTCTTTCGGTCATGACCCATAACTCATGACCATAGGTGAGGGTGGGAACGTAGATCGATCGGTAAACAGAGAGCTTTGCCTTCCGGCTCAGCTCTCTCTTCACCACGACGGTCCGGTACAGCGACCGCATTACTGCAGATGCTGCACCGATCCGTCTGTCGATCTCACGCTCCAACCTTCCCTCACTCGTGAACAAGAACCCGAGATACTTGAACTCCTCCACCTGAGGCAAGACCTCACTCCCAACCCGGAGGGTACAGTCCACCCGTTTCCGACTGAGAACCATGGCCTCGGATTTGGAGGTGCTGAGTCTCATCCCAGAAGCTTCACACTCAGCTGCAAACCGCTCCAGTAAACGCTGAAGGTCACAGCCTGATGAGGCCATAAGGACCACATCGTCTGCAAATAGCAGAGACGAGATCCTAAGGTCACCAAGCTGGACTCCCTCAACACCTTGACTGCGCCTAGAAATTCTGTCCATGAAGATTATGAACAGAATCGGTGACAAAGGGCAGCCTTGGCGGAGGCCAACGTTCACCGGAAACAAGCTCGACTTACTGCTGGCAATGCGAACCAGGCTCCTGCTTCGATTGTACAAGGACCGAATGGCACGTAGAAGCGGACCATCAATCCCGTACTCCCGGAGCACCCCCCACAGGACACCACGAGGGACACGGTCGAATGCCTTTTCCAGGTCTACAAAGCACATGTAGACTGGTTGGGCAAACTCCCACATACCCTCGAGTACCCTTGCAAGGGTGTAGAGCTGGTCCAGTGTTCCGCGACCGGGACCAAAACCACATTGCAGCTCCTGTAACCGAGGTTCGACTAACGGTTGTACCCGTCTCTCCAGCACCATGGAGTAGACTTTCCCAGGGAGGCTGGTTCTGGCTGGAACTGGTTCTTGGAATAAAGAGATAAACACTGCACTACTGTGCCTCTCTCCTTTTGATGCACACCGATTATCTCATGTTTTGTATCTCTAGACACATGCACATATGTTGTGGTGATGTAGGTAAGGTATGGGGGACAACACACTCCAGAACAAAATCTTGTGTAGGCTATTTGGGTTTTACAATGGTGGGTTTTAACCAGATTGTAAGTATCTGGCTGTTCACTGGATGAACAAAGGTTTAATGCCTCACAATGCACTAAACTCTGGCCTTCAGGTCCTTTTGTATCAGGCATTCACAACTATGACAAACGCAAACAGGTTTCTGTCTTTGAAGGTGGAAGGATTGTTGAACTGCACAATTAATTCATCTTGCAATGTACCACTGATGCTGAGGTTGCAGTAAGAAGAATTTTAAATTTCTCAAAATGATCTTGAGTGTTATTGACAAAAAGTCAAGTGGTAGGCCAAAAAACGTCACCTGCGCACAAGGTGTTCATGAAGACGGGTTGATCTTTGATCTAAAACAAGGCTCTTATTGATGTCGACTCCAGCCCAATACCAATAAGATGGTATTTGCAAGAGAAGGGCTCAAAGATTGAACTTCCCGTTTGAGCAGTGGCATCAAATAGCTGCTGGCTGTGTGGAGAAAACTTTAGAACAAAACAAAACAAAAAAATGTGATCTTCGTTGGTCCATGAAGACCCTTTCACGTTTGGTAAAATTACAATTCTGTGAACAGTCAGATGGTCGTAAAAAAACAAGTACAGTACCAGTGCTGTCCAAATAGAATAGTGAAGCCTAACGGGCTGACTAAAAGGACGAGTGCAGCGTGAGATAGAAATGGAAGCCTCACTGATCAATTAGGACAAAGATTCCCTTGGGAGGTCCACAGTTTCCATGGCTTCTATCGACCCGTTTTCATTCAAACCCACAGACCCGCTGCTCTAGCCCGGCTGAGTGATGACAAGCAAAGGTATTTGTCTTCCTTGTTGTCCAGCTTGCATATCATGCAACCATTCTAAACTTTTACAGCAAGACTTCCACCCATTAATCAGACTGAAAAGTCATCTTGATGGTATGTTTTTCCCATGGAAGCCCCAACCTTCTTTGCACCTGCAACTGTCCCCCTGTGCTTGCCTCCATCTTACCTTTCCTCAGGTGCTTTTTCTTTGTCTTGCGACGCATACCGTTGATCCCTGGCACAGGCTTCATATCGCTCTTGCTGATGGCCGGTGGGTGCAGAATGGGCTTTGGTGCTCGAGTCAGGCAAACAGGCAGACCTACAGCGCACATCAGGATACCGGTCATACCTGATGCATATGTACAACACACACACAACACAAATACACACATGGAAGAAGTGAACAATGTTTGTGAGTGGCTTTGCAATTGCTCATTTACCACCAAATGTACATTTCAATTGACTGCCATCTAACCTGCTAGAGCTGGGTGCACTGGTCCAGATCCAGTCAGGTTCTTGACAGGGAGAGCAGGAATCCTCCAAAAGAGAGAAAACATTCAAATAAATGCTCATGGACACAACTTGATGAACAGAGCCCAATGATTACAAGACAACTGTACTTCATAGGGTTTTCTTTCCTAAAAAACAAAAGTTCTAAGCTATAAAAAGTCATTGTCGAGGATACAAAAGCACCAACGTGTGTATTTGCTGTTCAGTTCATCCTCTCTGCTCACTCATTTGTAACTTATTTGTGCTCTGGGAGAGACATAAGAAACACAATGTTCAATATCAATATTGGATGGGGACACCCCTATTGTGAATATTTATGCCATTATGTCATCATATAAGTTTCAGGTGATTACAGATTATAGGTAATGTAGCTCATATACGGACAGACAAAATCCAGATACTGTATATTGTCAGACTTGGTCTCATGCTGGGTTGAATCAAAAACTTGGAGCTTTATATATTTTGGGTTTTTAAGACAGTGGCAAAATGTACATTTGCACATTAAAAGTTCTGTCCAATGTGGGGACAAGCCATTCAAACAGCAGTAAAACTTGACAATATTTAGGTGGGCTTTAAAATGAGTTGGAGGAGAATAAGAGCAGAGGGCTGGCCATTCAACTTCCGAATCTTCCCCAAAAGTTTTCCGGGATGTGTCACCTACTTAGCCATCTTAGCTGTCTAGCAAGCACTTCAAATGATTTGATGATTGTAACTTTTAGAAAACAGAACAGTGGTAAGAGTCTTCTATGTTTCAATATATGAGTTTCCTTTTTCCATACATTTAAAGATCTGAAAATTGATAAAATCACATTTTTTCCCCCCAAATGGCACCGCTGTAAGTGGCTGCCGGTCAAGCACGTGACTTTCTCTTGGAGATGAATAAAGTACCTATCTACATATTTTTCTATACTTGTGTAGGAATCCAGGAGGTCTGACCTTCTCAGACGACAACACATTGAACAATAGTCAAGTCTGTAGGGCATGAAATCAAAGCTGCTATTAAGAACAGAAAACCTAACATTAAGGATACCGACTTTTTGATACTTGATTCGGTCCAAATAAAAAAAAAAAGTGGGAGAAGAAACTGTAAATTATTGATGGCAGCATCCACGTGTAAAGGTTATGTGGCTCACTTCATCCACCCCACACTAGCACAAACTTTTAAATCTCTGCCTTTTTGACCATAAGGGGTTCATAAATCCGCATCAACTGATGTTAGTGTGAGCCTCTGTTGCTGTGCCAGCAGAAGTTCTTCAGAAAGCTGAGGTTTTTTTTTTTTAAAAGCACAGATCCCCACCGAGGCTGCTCTGTCCTGTTGATACTGTAGCACAGCAGTGCACCAAAAAGCAAGTATTTTTCTTCTTTTTTGAAAAAGCAGATATTATGCGTTATATAATAACTGTATATAAATAATACATGAAATATTGGACAAATAGATAAATACCAAAATGTATTACATTTTCACTTCCTGTGTGTGTACAAGTACTAATACATTTGTCCACAGATTGCATGTCAGGCATGAGAAGCTTGTGTCAGCTCTTCTGCCTGCCCTGAAAGTGATGTGTTTATGCTTCTGTCATGTTGAGGAAGTTACACACGTTAGCAAACATGAGTCAGAAAAAGCATGGTGAAGGAAACCAGTGCAGCTCAAACAGCATATTCAGTTCAACATAAATGAATTTAAGTTCTAAGCCCTTGGAGAGGTCCTCGTCCTTCTAGGAGCCTACAGTGCAGAGAGCTTGTAACTTTAATTAGGGTTGCTTTTCATCTTCATTGCAATCCACTTGAAACAAAAGTCACACAACACAATATAAATATGCGATGTGATAAAACAGCTGCATACTTTGTGATTTCTAACACTGTAAAAATGTACATACGGCAGCCAACCACGTTAATTATGCGCTAGACTAAAAAAAAACAAGCAAACGCGTATTACATGCTGTTTATTCTTACTGTCAGGACAAGATGCCTCTTTCAAGCACTGTACTGCAGCTCATCATTTTGTAAAAGTGCACGCTGGCGCTTGGCGCTTTACTTTAGACGTACACCTCAGCAGTAAATGAGCCTGTCTGGCCTCGGGCACTGAAATTTATGATGTCACTTTCGCATACACAACAGCGCATTATATAGAACATGTCGCTGTTCTGCAGGTTAGCTCACCCCCCCAAAAAATCTCTGGAGCGTTCCTGTATAAGCTTGTAAAATTTAGAACTCAAACCAACTACATTTTTTCCCAACTTCAAAATCTCTTCTGACTTAGGGGTGTTAATTGAGTTAGCACGTATATCGGTATTAAGGTTATGGTTCGGTTCATTTTCTGTACAGTAAGTGCACAAAATACAAACCATAATGTTATTTTGAGAATAAATACATTTACTAGGGATACCAAATGATAAAACATTTTCATCAGATTAGTCAGTTTTTTAAATAATTAAAAAACTGAATAATAATTCAAAATATGCCCATTTTGAACTTATTTTATTGAAACAAAAAAGGACAGCATAATATATATTTTTATATATTAACAGCTCCCAATGAACTGAAAACTAAATCCAGGGTTTCTTCTACATACTGTATAACTGATCATGGCGGTGAGCCATTACAAAACACAAGCGGCCACACATTTTTTAACAATTAAAAATTTAAAACAATTAAAAATATCATAAAAATGTTTCACTGCGTTTTATTTTGATTAACATGCACCGGAATCACCTATCTTCTGTGTTGGCACGTGCTGAAGTTTGACTAAAATCAAGTACGCGCTTTGTGTTGACGTTCACTTTGTTCCTGACAAAAAGCACTTTGAAAAAGTAATTTATTGAAAACAACAATTAAACAGAAATAGGCTGTTGATTAGCTGATCAAAAGTTTAAGACCATTGCTCAAAAAATGACAAAAAAAACTCTCCAAACCAGAACAAAAACATTTCTCAGTAGGACTCAGTAATGAGTAGCTCCTCCATTCTTGTCAATCACTTCAAAAGTTCGTTTGAGCATGCTTGATGCAAGTGTTTCCAGGAAGATAGTGGAAACATTGCTCCAAGTGGTGAAGATGGCTTCACGAAGGAGATCAACTGTCTGGAACTGATGGCCATTTTTATAAACTTCCCTTGCCATCCATCCCCAAATGTTCACTGTTTGGATTTAAATCAGGGGAACATGCAAGATGGTCCAAAAGAGTGATGTTATTCTCCCTGAAAACGTTCTTTGTCAAGCAAACATTGTGAACTGCAACGTTGTCCTGTTGAAAAACTGAACCCGATGGTGGACACTAGAGGTCATGACTCCAGATTGTTGTTATATCTTCCTAGGATCTTTCCATTTTTCTTATTATTGGCCGATACAATGAGTACTATACTAATCTTACAAATTATTTTATGCTGCCAAAGAGAAACTATCAGCTACAGCCAATCATAATAACCAACAAGGCGTTAATAGGACATGTTAAAACATACTGAAAACTTCAGCACCAGCATCAGAGTAAATCAGAGAAAATGCAATACACTGTAATTCAAATTTGTACACTCAATTCTTGTTTTTAAAATTCTATGATAAAATACAGTATGTCATATAATCATTCCACCGTGGAAAAAGAATAGTTTAAATAAAGGGCACAAAGTAATATGGCATCCATGCCTGTGATAAATGTATGTAAACTTCTCACGTCTGTACATGTCATGGCGACATACACTCAGACATCTCATTAGACTTGTGCAAAATTTAATGACATCTAAAGTAAGTTCTGTATCACTTTTTGACCACTTAAAGATAATGCTCAGTTTTTCTTATTGTTGGGGTGTGTTTCATTTTGCAGTTGGGGTACTTCACTGAGATGTGTCAGAGTTCAAACATATAGACCATAATATGACATTCTACATTACTTATTAATTAAAAAAAAAAATCTGCTCATAATTCAAAGTATAATTTAATCTAACATGAATATGTGCAAAGCTGCAACTCTTTGTAAACAAACCAGTCTGCCAAGTATCTCTCTGTTTCTATAATTGTGTGTGGGCAAAACAAAACAACAAACCAAAAAAAAAATCTGATGTCTTGAATTCAGTGTAGGTTCCTGAAATTCGTATACCTCCCACAAGTGAAATAGTTTAAGATTGTGTTTGTGCACATGCGTAAGCGTGCTGCTGTGGGTACATAAACCTCATGCATCCTGTATGTCAAGCCACTCGCCTGGGAACTGATGTACTCTGCCTAACCTCAGCCTTTTCTCGCAAGCCCTCTGTCCAAACTGTTACATGGTAATAAAAAAAAGATCCCAACACATGAGCTCTCACTGAATTCTTAAAGAAGCAACATCTCATGGTCAATTATTCTATAGGGTCTCTTTGCACACATACCAACATGCATGCTTGATTAAACTAGTCCCTGATCAACAGTGACACATAAGTGCATGTATGCGTTTCTGCTAAAAACACGTTTTTTCACCATGCTTCCTTCCATTCAATTGATCAAAACACTCTGCTCAAACCCTAATTTGTCTTTGATCTATTATTCATTTGCCCCTGTGGATCCTGACCTCAATGGCTAAGAGGTCTCACACCGCTAATGAAACCAGAAAGTCCACATATGACATCACACACTTTTACACATCCCATGAGGCAACTGCACAGTGCGATAGTGAGAAATTATTTCAAAGGAGAAGCAAAAGAAAGCTGCAGTACATCCTGACTATCGGGGATAACATAAGATCGTTATAGAGCGGCAAGCATGTCCGATAAACACACATGGGATTCTCCAGTACGACTTGAGGCCAGGCTGGATAACCACTGACCAGCATTTTAATTATATTAGTTAGTAGTCGCTACGGAAAATGTAGACAAACACAATAGTATTGTAAAAAAGATTGATTACCCTGGTGGAATGGTTCCTCTGGGAGTGGCCATGGACATGCGCTGGGTGCCCGGTCGGTTCAGGTTGTTCTGTCCATTGATGGTGAGAGTGTTGGTGTGACCATGGGATGACATCACAGGAGAACATGGGAAGTTGGCTGGGGATAGTGGTATCTGCACCTGTTCACCTTTTGCTTCCCCGCCTCCTGCACTGATATTATTGGTCCCAGAGGAGTTCGGAGACCAGAGAGGGGTTCCAGCAAAGGTGTTACTTTGTCGCACTGCCGTCAGAGTTCCAGTCGCGCTCGTACTGCCCACCGCACCACCGTGAAGCTTCCGTCGCTGAGAGGCAAGGATTGCGTTCGATGCAGCTCTTGTGCTGTTTACCAGGATGCATTGCTGGCAGGAGCAGGGCTGGCCAGAGCTGGCTCCCACAGGCCAAGACTGTGACTTGGGGATTGAACCCATGATGAGCGGGTAAGCAAGGTCCATGCGTCTCCGAAGGCGGCGTTTGCGCTGGCTCTGCTTGTTTGTTTGAGACATGCTGTTAAAGTCGATGAGGTAGCAGAAGCCCAAAGAGGTCAGATCCAACCAGGGGTGCTGTTTCTCGTAGGCGTTCTGGATGGTCACGCAGATCTCCATGTCATATGGTGTCCACGAGCTATTGTCATTCTCCCACTCCCAGACCACGCCTTTCCCAGGGGCAGAGGACGGTTCATAGAAGTTCCTCTGCACTGGTCTCATGGTGCCTGAAAACCCAAGAAAAAGAATAGAACTTGGCCATCAGTGAGGATAAGCGGCACAGAAAATGCATGGATGATACTTAAATTTTAACAAACCAATGGCAATTAGCACACCTTCGCCTAACTCGGATCAGCAACATATGTAAAGCTTCAAAGACACTCACAACCTGCATATGCCAATATGTTGTCATTGAATATTCGGTCAGTGAAAAATAATTGTATCTCCAAAAGGGGGGTGCTGCAAAAAAGTTTGGGAACCACTGGGTTAATCCAATTAAGACATTAATAAGTGCTGAGACAGCAATGTGAGCAGCTGATTAAAATTAAATTGTAATAAATGTCAAGGCATACAATATTGATTGTCCCATTAACTCAGTGGTTCAAGGGTTATTTCACCTAGGTCATCACAGACAAGGTTGCACAAATGCATAAAAACCTCTATGGAGATAGAAGGGCCATCAAATACTCAAGAAAACTGAAATCATACCCACAATCCTCTGCTTTCTCTGTCTCTACATTCTACAACTCCAAGCACCTTAGTCCTACTGCTGACGACCATGAACCTGCACCTTCGTTATAACGCACTTAAAGTAGTCACTTTGAAAATTTTCAGTTTGACGCATCAGGAAGCGTATCCAAACATTACTCCTTTCCCACACGGGCAAATTGTTTCTCTCCAACCATGGAGAATCAGAGTGATAATAGGAGATGGGAGTATATGGAAGGAAGCAATGAGCATAAATGGCACAATAAACATTCATATAACAACCAGGTATGGGCCTACAGAAACGAAATTCATTAGCAAAAACCTTAACGTGACCTTCATTCTCTGCCTCAAGAACTCGTCCGGATGGCTAATTTCATTTAGAGCTCCAGTGAAACTAGCATTTACTCATAACACGCGCAGCTGTCTTACACTCCATCCTTTAATTTTTTACATATGAAATCAAGTTTTAATGATCTGGTAACTTTTTGCATGGCTGTGTGTTCCTGCAGACAGAATGACTGACAGATCTGTGAAAACTGGAACGCCATCATGAAAATAAGATTATTTTTGAGCAGTGGTGCAAAAAAAATCTTAGCTACCAGTAGTCTGATGTAATCTGCTGTAATTTACTGTTGGGTTCACTTGCTCAGACAAAAGGTCCTCAGTTGTTGATGTTCTCAGCGAACCTCTGTGCCCTTTTCAGGAACAGGACAGGAAGAAAAAGTGTCCACTTCCTTACTCCGTCTGTGTGATTTTAGTAGCCTTCTTTCCTGCTGCCCTCAGTGTCCTCCAGTAGTCCTTGCACGCCAGTGTGATCGCTTTCCAGCTGGAGGTACCAATGTGATGTATTGCCTTGCCTGGTCCTAATGCGGAACTTCAACCTCACTGTCACTCAGAGCCAGGAGGTTTCATGCAGCTCTTTTCTGCCTTACCATAGCTCAGCTAGAGGCAAGCTGCAGCTTGTTTGCTGTTGAAGGCCATGTGTGTTTCCATTCCTAACAGCTTTGTTTTCCTCTGGAAGTGACCTGAATTGCTGCACAAGATAAACTGCAACATCCTTGACTGTCCTCAGAGGCCTGCAGCAAAAAGTACAGCAATATGGAGAAATATATAGGAACAGCTGGTCATTACAGGAAGTGACCAATGGAACACAACATACAGGGTGATTGAAAAGTAACTCCCTAATTTTAAGTACTTGTAATTTATTTCGGAACTATAATTCTTGCAAGAAATGAACATGAGAAGAAAGTGTATTGTATGGAGTTTTATTTAAAATTCCATATGGGCACCAGAATTCACCACAAGTTTCTCAAGCCGCCTGGGAACCGCATAAACTGATTTCACAAGGAACTCTTGTGGGATGGAAGAAATAACTTCTCGTATTTGCCATTTAGGTTCTTCCAAAGTCATTGGTTTGGTAGAAGACACTCGCCCATACATTATAGTACACACACAAAAAATGTAGAAAAATATTACAACATATAACAAATGCAGAAATTATAAGCATTATAAGCAAAATAGGGAGTTACTTTTCAAACACCCTGTAGTTCTAGTTCTTCTAAAATGTTTTTGATGGGGTTGAAGTCAGGGTTTAAGTACTTCTGCCATACGCCTTGTTTACAATTGCATGCATGTTGTCCCTGCAGTGTCGCGCCAATGAGTAAATTTGTTGTAAACAGCTGTGAAGTATATGTAGACAGTACAGGGCTCTGTGCCCGCACACAAAGACAATTAAAAAATGTTTAACATTTGTGGCACACATAATTTCAGTCAACCCACTGCTACCTATGCCAAAAAGACGTGGGGCATGCGTATGTATCATTCACATGAATGGGTTAACATTTCCACCACCTCTTTAGTAATTTCTGTAGCTTCTTAGATCTTCCATGTGAATTTCTGTTAATAGTTGATCATATTGCCCAAAGCAATGTCTTCTAGTCAGCAATTTCTACTCCAACACTGCTTCTTTTTTCTAGTTTATTGCCTCTTCCTTGACTTTGCACATTTAAGATAATATAGACTTTTTTTCTGCAAGGAGAGCTTTTTCTCTGGAGTTCAACATCTCGCAGGGCTCTTGCAAATAGCCTAATTATTAAAGCTAATGGTGATGCCTGCTGGTGCGTGACGTCACGCAGGACACACGGGACCTTATAATGCCATGACAGCTTCACGGAAGCGTGAAGTGGTGGTGACAATGCATACCAATGCGGGAACAATGCGCGTTGCACATACTGTTGTTGTGCACTAGATGTAAATAGTGCTCGACAAGGTGTATGTAAGTCATTTTGTGCCAATGCGCACCATTTTTGGTCATCAATTTCGTGCCAAGTGCGTATTCTATGCGTAAACAAAACTCAAACAGTGAGCAAACAAGTCTTCACACTTTTCAGGCATGCAATAAAAATAAAACTGCCACAAAGGCAAAATGTGTTGAAGTATAAACACCACTATACTGTATGTGTTTTTATGGGCTCTCCTTTGTGCAAAGTGGCAAATAATATTAAAAGAGAAAATGGCTTTTCTTAAACTATTTCCACAAAATTGAAAGCATGCAATCATCTAAAAGAACTTGGAGATGACAAATTTAGATTCAGGAGAAGATGTTGCCCAACATGTGATTAAGTTGCAAATAATTTTTGCAGAAATAGTTAAGATCCAGGTAGAAATGATGGATTCACTGACTAAAAAGTACTTTTGTCTATAGAGTTTACTTTGAAATGTGTTGTATTTTTTGTGTGAATTCTTACAGAAGGATAACGACCGTATCAGGCTGAGCTTTCTGTTTAATCCAAGACTCAGCAGCTGTCAGCACCTTTATTACAAACTAATTTAAAGTTTTCACAGGTTGTTTAGATATGCAATGTAAGGAATTAGGGGAACACAGTAGGGGAGAGACAGCTCATGAGATGAGACAAAAGTTTAACATTACTTTTAAGAATAGTACATGAAAAAATATTTTAAAACAATATGCCTATGCAGTCTACTAATTCAAATTTTAAAACGTAAACTGACACATTTTACGTGTCATAAAATGCTCTTTTGCACTTTGAATGTATTCTACCAGCCGTGCCTCCACAGATCGAGAAACTGTATGACTGACAAAAGGGTTCACTTTGTTCATGCTGTTGTTTTATGAACCAAAGCGCCAATGTGCTGAAAACAATGCACAGAATGAACCTCTTCCTGTCTGTTTAATTAGCGGGAAACGAGGCAAACAGACTCACATGCACAATGTTTTGAGGCCGGCAGAATTACGGACTTCACGGTCATTTATTGTTTTATTAATTAATTTATTATTGTCCCAGACTTAGTGTCCACAAGACAATTTTTTTCTGAGCGAGGAATCTTGTCACGTTTTAATCTCGAAGGATCTTGTGACACCCCTACAGAACAGCAATTCACATCACATCAAAAAGCCCAACTAATGACAACACAGCTGGACGCAGAAAGCAGCGGCATTCATATTGGATGTTGGCAAATCAATACTGTACTGCAAGAGCTAAAAACACAAAACATGAGGATATCAATTTGTCCCAACCTGAAAGTCAATGGATTAGCATCACTGCTCATAATAAGTAATACATCATTACCGATAATGACGTTTGTTGTGTGATGGAAATTGAAAGTGCATTAGAGTTGCAACCACATAAAACATGAAATTGAAGTGTGTTGTAATGGAAGCTGTGACTGAGGCTACACAGTGCGCAAGACCATAGATAGTATGTGTGAATGTTTCCACTTGTCCTTTGCCTGAGCAGCCGACTCCTCACCGTTCCCATTCCACCATCTCTCTTGGCTGTGCACCAGCACTGTCTTGCTGAGTCGTTCCACACATTTTCCACTCGCTGGACCTCATCCTGGTCACACACAACGCTCAACTCTTGGACAGAGCACAAAAGTCTGACAGTGAGTTAAGTCCGTATCACCTAGTCCGTATCATACTTCCTGCCGCAATTGCCGTGAGAGAGAAGGCAGCTGAGAAGTGCCACGATCACAAGCTTTATGTTATATCCTTAACCCCTCCAATTTCTCAGAGGTTGCATTAAGCCTACTAAAGTGTCAGGCAGCATTTTCTCTTTCATACAGGAGGAGATTACTGTATGGCCAGCAGCATCCAACTCAAGTATGAGGGGTGCAGTATTTCAAGTTGCGGTACACCAATTAATCAAAGAAACTTCAGACAAAATGACATGTGACTAACATTTCACTTATGTTATCATTAGTTTTACCTTGGACGCAAGATAGTCTAGTGCAGGGGCCGGCAACCTCTTCAGCCTCCTTGCAGCTCACTTCGCTAAGTGCGGGGATTTTTTTTAACACAGAAGTAGGGGAAATGTTGCTGTTTTGAAAAGAATATGAAATATCCGACTCACCCCAAAGTCCCTGAATGCATCTAGACTGTCTTCTGATTGGATGAGCAAGGGAGGGGGAACTAGGTTAGTGTAGCATTGAGTCTCACTGCGTCAGAGAGTTTTGAGTTGAGTCTACAAGATACTGCGCAGTAAAATAGAACAATGTGATTAATGGGAGCATAGGAATATGTTTTATAACAAGAAATATGCTGTAACTATGTGCCCACAGCTAGTGACACACTAATCGCTGGGATGGTGACTCCGGGAGAGGCACGTTATGAGCAGCGGCAGTTCACTGACTGTGCTCTCAGCGCTCAGAACAATATGTGCTTTCAGTTTTTTGTCTGCAACTACAGCGGTAGTCCTATACAGTGAGGGAAAAAACTACTTGAACCCCAGCTGATTTTGTAAGTTTGCCCACTAACAAACAAATGATCAGTCTATAATTTCAATGGTAGGTTTATTTGAACACCGAGAGACAACAATGACAAAAAAAATCCAGAAAAATGCGTTTAAAAAAGAATTATGAATTAATTTGCATTCCCATGAAGGAAATAAGGACTTGAAAAATGTGCTTCAGTACTTGGTGGCAAAACCTTTGTTGGCAATCACAGAGGTCAGCCGTTTCTTGTAGTTGGCCACAAGGTTTGCACACATCTCCGGGGGGATTTTGGCCCACTCCTCTTTGTAGATCCTCTCCAAGTCATTAATGTTTCGTGACTGATGTTTGGCAACCCAAACCTTCAGCTCCCCCTCCACAGATTTTCTATGGGATTAAGGTCTGGAGACTGACTAGGCCACTCCATGACCTTAATATGCTTCTTCTTGAGCAAATCTTTTGTTGCCTTGGCCGTGTGTTTTGGATCATTGTCATGCTGGAATACCCAACCACGACCCATCTCACCCAACACTTGACAGTACATGGCCCCATCCATTCTCTCTTTGATGCGGTGCAATTGTCCTGTCCCCTTGGCAGAAAAATACCCCGAAAACATAATGTTTCCACCTCCATATTTGACGGTGGGACGCTATTTTTGGAGTCATAGGCAGCATTCCTCCTCCTCCAAACACGGCGAGTTGAGTTGATGCCAAAGAGCTCCACGAGGTGAGATCTTGCATGGAGCTCCAGACCGAGGGAGATTGGCAGTTAATTTATGTTTCTTCCATTTGCGAATAATTGCACCAACTGTTGTCACCTTCTTACCCAGCTGCTCGGCGATTGTCTTGTAGCCCATTCCAGCCTTGTGTAGGTCCACAATCTTGTCCCTGACATCCTTGGAAAGCTCTTTGGTCTTGGCCATTGTGCCAAGTTTGGCATCTGGATTGATTGATTGATTGCGTCTGTGGACATGTCTCTTTTATTCAGATAACGAGCTGAAAGGGCTGCCAATGTCACCTGCATAAGATCCACCTGGGATCTAGAGATCTTGATGACAGATAGGGGATCAAATACTTATTTCCTTCATGGAAATGCAAATTAATTTATAACTCTTTTTGAAACGCATTTTTCTGTATTCTTTTTGTCATTGTTGTCTCTCAGTGTGTCACGTACACGTTCCTATTTTGTTTTAGTTTCTCTGCCTTCTCCTTGTGTGATCTTTCCCAGGTCTTTCTCGGTCGGCTGGAGGCGGAGCTGCTGGACACACCTGTATCTAATCAAGCCCCCAATTTAGGATGAGTGCTGTCTGCTGGGAGACGCCGGATTATTCAACCACATACCTGAGTCTAAGTCTCTTGAGCTGTATCCCTTGCAAACCTCTCCAAGCATCTCCAGCAGCTCCCTGTCTCCGCCAGGTTATTTGTGTTCGTTCATGGTGCAGTTTTTCACCATCGCTTTTTGTTGCAACCTTTTTTTATTAAAGACTGTTAAAACTCACCTTCCTCTTCGCCTCTGCGTCACACACCTCATCGCTCCATGACAGAATAATCCGGCCATCGATGGACCCCGTGGAGGCGGACCCTCTTAAACTGCCTCTCAGCAATCTAGCTCAGCGTCTGAGCAAGCAGGAGGAGCAGGTTGGGGCGCTGGGAGCCTGTGTGACCAGCATGGTCGAGCGGCAGGACACCAGGATGGAAGCGCTTGAGGCTCAGATAAACACACTCTTGTTGGCACTGCAGCTAAACGCCGCCGCCACACCACTCCCTACTTCCAGAGCCACACCGGTACCTTCCACTACCACCGAGTCGCCGCCACCAACTGTTTGTCCTCTACTCTCTAGGCCTGAACGCTTCTCGGGCGACACCGGGGACGTGCGCTCATTCCTTACTCAATGTGAGCTGCACTTTGAGTTACAAGCGGCGGTCTTTCACTCGAACGCGCTTGAGTCGCCTTCGTCATCTCCCACCTATCGGGACGAGCCGCAGCTTGGGCCACCGCCGAGTGGGGACACCAATCTCCTATCTGCTCGTCCGACGCCGCCTTCTCCAGGACCCTGGAACAAGTCTTCCAGCAAACCCCCCCTGGGAGAGAAGCATCGCGGGCTCTGTTCCAACTTCTTCAAAGGCAGCGCAGCGTGATGGACTACGCCATCGAGTTCCGGGCGCTGGCAGCACAATGTGACTGGAACCCCTTCGCACTGCTAGATGCATTCTTTTCTAGTCTGGCCGACCCTATTAGGACCAAATGATTCCTCTGGAGTCCCCCGAGAACCTGGAAGACCTCATTACCCTCACGATCCGCATCGACCAGCGTCTTTCCGCCAGGGAAGAGGAGAATAGCCGACAACGTGAGCGCATTCCCCCAGACCTTGCTCCTATCTTCTACGGTGACACTCATCACAACGGCAGACCAGTGGTGTTCACACAGCCACGTCCGGCCGTGCTTGGTGACGAACCCATGCAACTGGGAGGAAGCCGACTCACGCCGGCGGAAAGGAATCGGCGCCATCGGCTGAACCTCTGCCTATACTGCGGCGAAGCAGATCAGCTTATCGCCTGCTGCCCTATCCGCCCCGACCGACTTCGCTCCCCAACAGCCGGCACCACTCGTCATGGCCACCCTGCAGAGGGGCCCCGTCACGCTACACCGGAGCTGGGGGTTGGCCGCTTACAACTCCCAGGTACGCTTTCCTGGGGAAATAAGGGCATTGACATTGTTTCTTTTATTGACTCTGGTGCGGATGACTGTTTTATAGATGAGGGGTTTGTTAAACATTTCGCGATACCGGTTACGCCACTCCATGCTGCTAAAGTTGTTTGCTCCCTCGACGGGCGTAACCTTGCCAACGTCACCTTTCAAACCGATTTCCTCTCTCTCCATCTGTCGGGTAATCACCAGGAACTCACAAGATTCTTTGTTATTCCCTCTCGTTCCGCCCCCATTGTGTTGGGGCTTACGTGGCTTTTTAAACATAACCCACAGATTGATTGGCCTAAATCTGCCATAATTACGTGGAGCTCATTTTGCCACACGCATTGTCTTAAGGCAGCTCGTCACAGCCCGGCCTCAACTTGCTCAGCCCTGCTCGAAGCTATAGATCTCTCTGTAGTTCCTTCGGTCTACCACGACCTCCGGGAGGTTTTCAGCAAGGATCACGCTCGTTCCCTCCCTCCTCACTGCCCACAGGACTGCGCCATAAACCTCCTGCCTGGGGCAGCACTGCCTGCATCGCACCTGGATAATGTTTCTCGGCCGGAGAGGGCGGCGCTCGAGGAGTATATCTCCACCTCCCTCTCGTTGGGGCTTACACGACCGTCTACTTCACCTTTAGCGGCTGGGTTTTTTTTTGTGGAGAAGAAAGATCACTCCCTTCGCCCATGTATTGATTTCCGTGCTCTTAATGATATTACAGTAAAAAACAAATATCCACTACCTCTATTGGATTCCGCCTTTGACTCTCTCCACTCTGCGGAATTTTTTACTAAGCTCGACCTGCGCAACGCGTATCACCTGGTCAGGATCCACGAGGGGGACGAGTGGAAGACTGCGTTCAACACCCCCCTGGGTCATTTTGAATACTTAGTCATGCCGTTCGGACTCACTAATGCTCCAGCCGTGTTTCAAAGTTTTGTTAATGACATTTTGCGCGATATGCTCAATCGATTCGTTTTTGTTTATTTAGATGATATTTAAATTTTTTCCTCTACACTGAAGGAGCATATCAAACAGGTTTGTTTAGTTCTTCAAAGGCTCCTCAGTAACAAGCTGTTTGTCAAGGCGGAAAAATTTTTGCATTTTTTTTTTGCAATTTTGCATTTTTCACTGTTCTTCTGTTCCTTTTCTGGGGTTCATGGTGAATAAGGGGCAACTCTGAGCCGACCCTGCCAAGATCCAGGCTGTGGGTGAGCGGCCCACTCCTATATCAAGGAAGCACCTTCAAAGGTTTCTCGGGTTTGCTAATTTTTACCGTCAATTCATTTGAAATTTCAGTCAAATCGCAGAACCTTTAACTGGGTTTACATCCACTAAGTTACCTTTTCAGTAGACCCCGGACGCCCAGTCGGCATTCATTAAACTTAAAACCTTTTTCACTGCTGCACCCGTACTTATTCACCCTGACCCTTCCTCTCAATTCTTTGTTGAGGTTGACGCATCAGACTCCGGTGTAGGAGCCGTCCTCTCCCAGCTCTCCACCTCCGACCACAGGCTGCACCCCTGCGCTTTCTTCTCACGTCGCCTGACCCTTGCAGAGCGAAATTATGACATCGGCAACAGAGAGTTATTAGCCATAGTCTTAGCATTGCAGGAGTGGAGGCACTGGCTGGAGGGCTCGGAGGTCCCCTTTGTCGTATATACGGACCACAAGAATTTGGCTTACCTTCGAGCGGCACAACGACTTAACCCCAGACAGGCACGCTGGGCCCTCTTCCTCACCAGATTTGACTTCGCCCTCTCCAGGCTGCATTCCCCACCTTCCGAAACAGACCACACTGAGACCATCGTGCCCCCGTCCCGTATTCTTGGGGCGGTACAGTGGGATGTTGAGAGACGTGTTGTGGAAGACTCCAGGGACTGTCCTCCTCCCGAGGGCTGCCCAGTCGGACGCCTGTTCGTGGTCCCAGGACTCCGTCCGTTCCAAGGTACTGCGCTTACGAGTCAAAGATGGCGTGTCACCCGGGAGTCTCTTGTACCATCTTCCTCCTGGCACAGCGTTTCTGGTGGCCTTCCCTTCGTAAGGACGCTAAGGATTTTGTGGCTGCCTGCTCAGTCTGTGCACGGAATAAACCCTCCCTTCAGCCGGACTTCTACGCCAACTGTCCACCCCCTCCCGTCCGTGATCCCATGTTACTTTGGACTTTGTTGCGGGCCTTCCTCCTTCCAACGGCAACACTGTCATCCTGACTATGGTGGACCGTTTTTCCAAATTAGCCCACTTTGTCGCCCTACCAAAACTCCCCTCTGCCCTGGAGACAGCAGATCTGTTGGTTTGCCACTTGGTCAGGCTCCAGGGCATCCCTCTGGACGTGGTCTCGGACCGGGGTCCACAGTTTTCATCTGCCATGTGGAAGGCTTTCTGCAATGTGTTGGGGGCGTCGCCCAGCTTGTCGTCCGGGTACCATCCCCAGACTAATGGCCAAACTGAGCGGGCCAAACAGGACTTGGAGGCTGCCATCCGCTGTGTGTGACCAGCAACCTGCTTGGTGGGCTATAAACTTGCCGTGGATCGAGTATTTCCGCAACTCTCTTGTCAGCTCTGCCACGGGCCTCTCCCCGTTTCATGCGGCCTACGGGTTCCAGCCCCCGGCCTTCCCTTCTTTGGAGGCGGAATCTGCTGTCTTTTCCGTGTCCGCCCATCTTCGTCGAGCCCGCTTGGCCTGGCGCAAAACCAGGGAGGCTTTGGCACGCACTTTGGAGCGGAACCAACGCCTGGCCAACAGACATCGCTCTGCCGCCCCGGATTACAGGCCTGGACAGAGGGTATGGCTGTCGTCCAGGGACCTGCCTCTCCACACAGACTCCAAGAAGCTTCAGCTTCAGCTTCAGGACGCACGGTAATGACGTAGTTCCTGTGAGACGGTGAGGCGGCAGAACACAACTTGGCGCGCTTTTAAAGAGTCTCATGCGTTGAACTATTTTACTGCTTTGTTTGGCCAAAATCAACTTTAATAGAATAAACGCGGAGGTAGAGTGTCCTAATTACTCACTCTGGAGAGCAGCGAAGAAGACCTCGCCAGCCTTGCGGAGTATATCGACTCTTGCTACCAAGAAGTCGTCATGGGGAAACCCAATACAGCCATTCCCAAAGCGGCGGTGGCCAAGAGATCCAGGAACGACGACTCATCTGAGACGGCTTCTCCACCCGGGAAAGACTCGGCGGACATACTGATGTCCATTGATAAACTGTCCAGTCTTGTAGCCCGCTTGAACTTGCTGGAAAACATGCACAAGGAGTTCCAAGCACTGCGGGACTCGGTGGAGTTTAGCCAGCAGCAGGTGCAGGCCCTAGCCCAGGAGAGCGCCTCGCTCAGGGAGTTGTTGAAATCCCTAACGGAGGGAATGAGCCGACTCTCCGAGGAGAATAAAAAAGTCAAGGAGACTGTTTTGGATCTCCAGGCACGCAGCATGAGGGACAACCTTGTGTTGGCAGGAATACCGGAAGAGGACAAGGAAGACCCAGAAGAAACGGTGAAAAGCTCCATCAAAGTCCCCCTGAAGCTCCCCGAGGAAACCGTGGACAACATGGCCTTCCACCGCGTACACCGCCTGGGAGGGAGAAGAGCCGACGCTCGCCGGCCCCGGCCCATTGTGGCGAAGTTCGCCATCTTTAAACAAAAAGAACAAGTCAAGTCCCAGGGCCGGGAGCTGAGAGGGAAGGACTTCAGCATCAACGACCAGTTTCCGAAGGAGATCTTGGATTGACGTCGTGCTTTCTTCTCCATCCGCCGCAAGTTCATCCAAGATGGATGCCGAGCTGTGGTCGCGGTGGATAAACTTTTTGTCAACAGCCAACTGTACCGGGATCCCAACATCACGCCGTGGCTCTACTAATTCCTGCACCAGGTGATGTAAACTTGCACTTGCAAGCATGTTAAGGACACGTTAAGGTACTGAACTAAGAATACTGCCAACTGTAAACTGACATGTTATTAGTTTACTGTCCGTCGCTACGTCACACTTGCAAAGTGATGTTATATGTTTCTGTCTTTTTACTGTTTCTATCTGTTTTTACTTTCTTTCTATCTCCTTTTCTTTTGCACCCTCTTTTTCCCCTCTTTTCACTCCCTTCCTCACATCTTCTTGGGTAATGAACACCTCACCTTATTTGTATGTATTAACCAGAACACAGATAGAAATGAGGCACAGCAGCATGTCCACTCTATCCACACAACAGTATTTAAAACAAATCTCCAGGAGTCCATAGTACTAACACCATTCAGGTCATGGGTACACTGAGGTTTATCTCGTGGAATGTGCACGGAGCTGGTTCCACTGTCAAGAGACTAAACATTTTTAATCACCTGTAGCATTTAAAGGCAGACATCGTCTTACTACAAGAAACACATCTAACAAACATATCTATAGATGCACTTTACACAACACACTTTCCGCATGTGTACTCAGCCTGTTTCAACTCAAGGCAGAGAGGGGTAGCAATTCTCATCAACAAAAAATTAAACTTTCGCATTGATAACATACTCACAGACCCGCAGGGCAGATTTATCATATTTAGAGTTTATATACAAAATATGAAGTTATGCACTGCAAGCGTATATGGACTAAATGTTGACGACCCTCTTTTTTTTACTCCTTTTTCAAATCACTCTATGATCACTCATGCCTAATAATAAAGCCCCAGGCCCAGATGGTTTTCCGGCTGAATTCTACAAAGAATTCTGGACTACACTGGCGCCAACTTTTTACAAAATGTTATTAGAAATGAAGGAGAAAAATAAAATGCCTCCAACTTTGAACTTAGCTAATATTACTCTCTTATTAAAACCAGGAAAAGACTCCACACTCCCATCTAGCTACCACCCAATTTCCTTAATTAATGTAGATTTTAAAATAATCAGTAAAGCTTTGGCTAGAAGGTTTGAGAAAATTACTCCTTTCATAATCCATCCAGACCAAACAGGTTTTATTAAAGGTAGACACTCCTCAACTAACACACGAAGATTAATTAACCTCATAGATTATTCTAACATACAGAATTTGGAAACTATTATCCTTTCTCTAGATGCAGAAAAAGCATTTGACAGGGTAAACTGGAACTTCCTATTCAGGACATTAATTAAATTTGGGTTTGGACCGGGTTTTATTGATTGGATCAGAATATTTTATACCAACCCACATGCATGTGTGAGGACCAATGATCAAACTTCTTCAAGCTTTAGCCTTCACAGAGGCACAAGGCAGGGCTGTCCGCTGTCCCCTTCACTGTTTTCCATATTTATCGAACCCTTAGCAGCGGCCATCAGACAACATGAAGAAATCAAAGGGATCCGCACCAGAGATATGGATCACAAAATAAGTCTCTACGCTGATGATGTATTACTTTTTCTCCAGAATACTCAAGCGTCCCTTTCCCGCACGATTCAACTTATAAACAAGTACTCATCAGTGTCTGATTACTCTATCAACTGGTCTAAGACCACAGCTCTACCCATTAACTGTCACTTTAAGGGTATACCTGATGCCATAATACGGACAGGAAATATCCGATATTTGGGTATAAACATTTCACCCAAGTTGTCAGAGCTGACACAGTTGAATTACGTTCAGCTTTTGAAAACAACTGAGGGTGATCTTTTGCGGTGGAGACGTCTACCCATATCACTCATGGGGAGAGTGGCTGCCGTCAAGATGATGGTTTTACCGAAAATTAATTATTTGTTTTCAATGATACCCACCAAACCATCCTCCAACTGGTTCAAGTCACTGGACTCCCACATCTCTAAATTCCTTTGGAAAGACAAACCATCACGTATCAGCTTAAATACGTTAAAACAAACCAAAGGCAGGGGTGGTTTAGAGCTTCCGGACTTTTCTCAGTATTTCTTAGCCAATCAACTGCAATATGTCTCCAAATGGCTCAAACCGAGTTATCCAGACGAGCCATGGCGAGATATAGAGCAAGCACTGTGTGATGATCTAGCAATCTGTGATCTACCATTCATCAGTTCAACCATTAAACATCATAAATGTTACAAAAGTATGAACATCAGCTCCACTCTGACAGCTTGGTGGGAATTTCTTAAAATAAACAAATGTTCCCTCTATCCATGTAAGCTGACACCCATCTGGAACAACCCTGACATCCTACAAAATAAAAGAATGATAAACTTTTCTCTCTGGAAAAACAAAGGGATAAAACACTTAGATAATATCATAGTGGAAGGAAAGTTTGTGTCATTTGATACGCTCACCTCCCAATATGGAATCAGCAGCACCAAATTTTTAGAATACCACCAAATCAAATCTATAATAGGAAAAAAATACACGCCCAATCAATTGAACCTGCAAATGCCAACCAAGGTGGCAGAATTCTGTAACCTCTGCGCCCCAAAGTTATTATCAAAAATATATAGGCTTAACAATAAAGCAGAAGATTTAATACACCTACCGACTGCAAAATGGGAAACAGACCTACTCAGTAATTTGGATCAAAACACATGGATACAAATATGTTCAAATACATTTAAAATGACGAAAAACTTAAATCTACAGCTGATTCAGTTCAAAATTCTTCATAGGACTCATTATACAGGACAAAGGATGTTCAAGATGGGTCTCACAAAGTCAAATATTTGCTCACAGTGCACAAATAACTCTGTTGATAACTATATACATGCTGTGTGGTATTGTGCTCCTGTCCAAAGGTTTTGGCTTCAGGTATGTGAGGAGCTGTCCACTTGGTCCAAATGTAATATTCCAGCACACCCCACATTGTGTTTACTTGGCCATTTAGGTGGCATCAATATCGATAATAACACCTCACGTATGGTCCTTACTGCGTTATGCATCGCAAAGAAAACTATTCTCATGAATTGGAAAACAAAAGCCAATCTAAGTATGAACCAATTTAGGAACCTTTTATTAGATCATATCTCTTGTGAGACAATGTCTAGCTCTTTAAACTATCAATTGGACCAATCTCATTCACTCTGGTCCCCGGTAATTAGCTCTTTCACTTCACTCTGAGAGTTGGGCGGCTGGCGGAGGTGCCAGGGGCATACGGTCTGCTGGGGGTCCCTTGGGGAAGAGGGCTGGGCTACGCTGCTCTGCGGGGGACCGGTGTTTATCTCTATAGAGGCTGGGGTAGGTCTGGTGCCGAGACGACTGGTTGGTGGAGGGGTGGGGGACGATGGGTTGGGGCCTGGGTCGTGGCCGTCGGGCCCCGGGTCGGTTGACTGGGCTGGCTGGGAGTGGGTGGGGCGGCACTCCTGGGCCCTGGCTTCCGGGGGCTGCCTCTACCCGGATGTGGGAGTGGGGGCATATCTGACCCCCGGGGGCATCTGGGTTGGCGCGGACTCGCTGCTGCGGGGGTGGATGGGTGCGCGTCCCGGTGCCGGATTGGTGCCTGGGAGGACCGGGGTTGGGGGAGTGTGCGCGAGTGCAGGTGTGTGTCAGTGTGTTTGTGTGTATGTTGTATGTCGTTTGTTGGGTGCAGGGGATTCAACAAGGGTGTGAACACAGGGGGCAGTGGTGGGGGGTGAGGTGTGTGATTGTGCCTGGATGGTTGCTGCCTCTCCGAGTGGTGGGGTGTGTTGCTCGGGTTCCTCTTTGATACGGGGTGGGGATGGCGGAGGTGGTGTTCGGGGGTGTGGGCCGCCGGAATCTCCTCCAGTGGCGCGCATGGTGGCTAGTGTGTGACATCTGGGTGAGGCTGCTCCCAGACTGCGGTCGTTGGGCGTCCGGGGCCTCGCCTCGCCTCGTGCCGGCCCCTGCCCCGCAGTGGGTCCCGGGAAACAGGGGTGCCTATTGCCCAATGGCTCGTCCTCTGCGAGGGAAAAAAATATATATGATTTCCCTCCTAGTCTTACTATCCCTCGCGCCCTCGCCCCCCCACTCCCTGCAAACAAGTACATAGGATCTTGGGGAGTGCGCTTGCTCCGTGGGGTGTGGGGTGGTGGGGTCACAAACATGACCTCCTTCTGTCATGCCCTGGGGGCCGCAAACTCCCCAGTTTTCAATACACTTATTCACTATACATAGACTCACAAACACCTCACATTCAATTTTGGGATGGCGGGATTTGTGTCACAGGGTGGGCAGAGCTACTTAGCCGTGCTCAGCCGGTGGAGTGGTTCTGCCCATGGTGTCATGCAGTTTCAGCTCCTCAATTTTAATTGCCTACACACACACATCTCACAACTCATAACACTTTTAGTTGGGTGGGGAGGCGGGGATTAGAGGGTCCTATTACACCCCTGTTTTCTTGGACGCTCCCTGGGGCGGGGTTGTTTCGGCTCCGGATCTCAGTCGGCGGCAGTGCTGGGAGGAGTGCGTGCATGCGTGTGGGACTCTGTGGATTTTCCGGCGGCCGGGTATGGTGGTATGGCCCCGTGTCTCGGGGGAGCTCGCGATGATGCTGCTCGCTGCATTGGGGGGGTGGCACATCCAGGTGCATATGTGAAAATGTAGGTCTGTGGGTGTAGGTGTGTTGGCATGTGTGAGTGTGGGAACAGGGTTTGGTGTGGGTACTGGGGCTGGGGTGGACGGGTCACGGGGGGTGGGGGGTTGGGTTAGACCCATGGGCCCTCTTTGGGCGCCTGCCTCTGGCGTTGGGGAAGGCGATGGCCCGCGGCAGTTGTGACTGGGGTGGCCTGGAGCTCCCGGGTGTTGGGTATGGCCCCTGCTTTGGGGGGTTGGGTGGCTTCTGGGCCCGGGGGCTCGGCTGCCGAGTGGCGTCCGGCCGGGTCTCCCTTGCACCTCTTTGAAGTGGACTCGCGGTTGCCTCTTGGGGTGGCGGGGTCAGGCCTTCCCCTCTGTAGGGAACCTGCTGGGGGGCCGTGCTCCGGCGTCTTCCTAATCGGACCCCCGCTTTTGGAGGGAGTGTGGTTTTGGATTCATGGCAGTGTTCACCACAAACATCTCCTCATTCTCTGTTTCACTCTGATGCAGTTATCCTGTCACTGCAGACTAATGTTGATTTAATGTAGATGCACGTGTCATCTGGATGGTCATTGTTCAAGAGGTTCTGTTTCTTTTCTCGTTGTTTTTTCTTGTATGTTTACCATTATTAGTACATTCATATGTATGTGTGTATACATATATATATGCACACTGTATGTGTGTGTATGTATGTATGTACTGCATGGATATGTGTATGTGCACAGTATGTGTATGTATACGTGTACAAATAGGTGTATATGTTTGTATGTATTTATATATACATATATATGTGTGTGTATATATGCATGTATATGCATGTGTGTATGTATGTGTGTGTATATGTATGTATGTGTATGTATGTGTATATGTATGTATATGTGTATGTATATATGTGTATATATATGTATATGTATGTGTGTACATGTATATTAGTATTATCATTATTTTTATTTTTTCTTTCCCCTGTATTTTTGCTCATTTTGCTCTGTGACTGTTCTGGTTGTAAAAAAAAAGCTTCAGCCCAGGGACATTGGTCCATATCCTATTGTTCGGGTAATCAATCCTTCTTCTGTTCTGCTACGCCTTCCGGATTCCCTCAAGATTCACCCAGCGTTCCACGTCTCCCTCCTCAAGCCCGTCGCATCCAGCGACCTAAGCCCTCCTGAGGTACCTCCTCCTCCTCCCAGGTTGATCGATGGCCACCCTGCTTTCTCGGTCAAGGCTATTTTAGACGTGAGAAGAAGGGGCAGGGGTTTTCAGTACCTGGTGGACTGGGAGGGGTGCGGCCCGGAGGACCGTTCCTGGGTCTCTCGTGCCCTCATTTTAGACCCCACTTTGTTGTTTGATTTTTACAATTGTTTCCCAGGGAAGCCAGGTAGGCCGCCAGGGGGCGACCTGTCGTACAGGCTCCTATTTTGTTTTAGTTTCTCTGCTTTCTGCTTGTGTAATCTTTTCCAGGTCCTTCTCGGCCGGCTGGAGGCAGAGCTGCTGGACACACCTGTCTCTAATCAAGCCCCCTACTTAGGATGAGTGCTGTCTGCTGGGAGACGCCGGATTATTCAACCACATACCCGAATCTACGTCTCTTGAGCTGTATCCCTTGCTAACCTCTCCAAGCGTCTCCAGCAGCTCCCTATCTCCGCCAGGTTATTTGTGTTCGTTCATGGTGCAGTTTTTCACCATCGCTTTCCGTTGCACCTGCCTCTTCGCCTCTGTGTCTGGGGGTCGAGACACACACCTCATCGCTCCGTGACACAGTGTTCAAATAAACCTACCATTAAAATTATAGACTGATCATTTCTTTGTTAGTGGGCTAACTTACAAAATCAGCTGGGGTTCAAATAGTTTTTTCCCTCATTGTATATATGTATGTGTGTGTGTATATATGTATATATATGTGTATATGTGTTTTTTTCCTGTATTTTTGCTCATTTTGCTCTGTGACTGTTCTGGTTGTTGCTGGAATTGTGACTATCACGGTTGTTTATAATATGGTTGAAATATGTTTGTGAGCCCTCCCATGAGCTCATCACTCGTGAGAGGGGCCAAAGGGGTCGGGTGCAAAGAGAGCTGGGTGGCGGCCGGAGGCAGAGGCGTTGGCGGTCCGATCTTAGGTTACAGAAGCTAGTTGTCGGTACGTGGAATGTCACCTCTCTGGCGGGGAAGAAGCCTGAGCTGGTGCGTGAGGTGGAGAAATTCCGGCTAGATATAGTCGGACTCACCTCAACGCACGGCAAGGGCCCTGGAACCAGTCTTCTCGAGAGGGGCTGGACTTTATTCCACTCTGGTGGAATGGTGGCAATGAGAGGCGACGAGCAGGGGTGGCAATTCTTGTTGCCCCCCGGCTCCAAGCCTGCACGTTGGCGTTTAACCCAGTAAACGAGAGGGTAGTTTCCCTACGCCTTCGGGTGGGGGGACGGGTCCTGACTGTTGTTTGCGCTTATGCGCCAAACAGCAGTTCAGAATACACGCCCTTTTTGGAGTCCTTAGAGGAAGTACTAGAGAGTGCTCCCTCGGGGGATTCCCTTGTTTTGCTGGGTGACTTCAACGCTCATGTTGACAACGACAGTGGGACCTGGAGAGCTGTGATTGGGAGGAACGGCCCCCCTGATCTTAACCCGAGCGGTGTCTTGTTATTGGACTTCTGTGCTCGTCACGGTTTGTCTACAACAAACAACATGTGCACTTGGCACCAGGACACTCTGGGCCACAGTTCGATTATTGACTTTGTGGTTATGTCGTCGGACTTGCGACCACATGTTTTGGACACTCGGGTGAGGAGAGAGGCGGAGCTGTCAACTAATCGGCACCTAGTGGTGAGCTGGTTTCAATGGTGGAGGAGGATGCCGGTCAGACCTAGCAGACACAAACACATTGTGAGGGTCTGCTGGGAACGCCTGGCAGAGTCCCCTGTCAGTAGGAGTTTCAACTCCCACCTTACGGGAGAGCTTTGAGCATGTTCCGAGGGAGGCAGCGGACATTGAATCCGAGTGGGCGATGTTTCGTGCCTCCATTGTCAATTCGGCCGATCGGAGCTGTGGCCGTAAGGTGGTTGGTGCCTGTCGTGGCGGTAATGCCAGAACCCGTTGGTGGACACCAGTGGTGAGGGATGCCGTCAACCTGAAGAAAGAGTCATATCAGGCCGTCTTGGCCCATGGGACTCTGGAGGCAGATGACAGGTACCGGAAGGCCAAGCTGTATGCAGCTCTGGTGGTCGCTGAGTCCAAATCCTGGACATGGGAGGAGTAAAGGCCATGGTAAACGACTTCCGGATGGTTTCAAAGAGATTCTGGACCACCATCCGCCGTCTCCGGCGGGGGTAACAGTGCACAGTCAACACCGTGCATGGTGGGGACGGTGTGCTGCTGAACTCGACTCGAGATGTTGTGGACCGGTGGAGGGAATACTTTGAAGGGCTCCTCAATCCCACCGACACACATGGAAGCAGTGGCCGGGGACTCTGAGTCGGGTTTGCCTATCTCTGGGGCTGAGGTCCCCGAGGTGGTCAAAAAGCTCCTTGGTGGCAAGGCCCCGGGGGTGGATGAGATCCGCCCAGAGTTCCTTAAGGCCTTGGATGCTGTGGGCCTGTCTTGTGACACGACTCTGCAGCATTGCATGGACATCGGGGTCGTGCCCCTGGACTGGCAGACCGAGGTGGTGGTCCCGCTTTTCAAGAAGGGGGACCGGAGGGTGTGTTCTATCTATCGTGGGATCACACTCCTCAGCCTTCCCGGTACGGTCTATTCAGGCGTTCTGGAGATGAGGATCCGCCGGATAGTCGAATCTCAGATTCAGGAGGAACAATGTGGTTTTCGTCCTGGTCGTGGAACTGTGGACCAACTCTATACTCTCGGCAGGGTCCTTTAGGGGGCATGGGAGTTTGCCCAACCAGTCTACATGTATTTTGTGGACTTGGAGAAGGCATTTGACCGTGTTCCTCGGGGAATACTGTTAGGAGTGCTTCGGGAATATGGGGTATCGGACCACCTATTCCAGGCGGTTCGTTCCCTGTATGACCGCAAAGCCCATCTGTTAATAAAAGGCATGTGCAGAAGAGGTTGCAATTTGCCAAAGAACACATCAACTGGCCTAAAGAGAAATGGAGGAACATTTTGTGGACTAATGAAAGTAAAATTGTTCTTTTTTGCTCCAAAGGCCGCAGACAGTTAGTAAGACGACCCCCAAACTCGTAATTCAAGCCACAGTACATGGTGGAGACAGTAAAGCATAGTGGTGCAAGCATCATGATATGGGCATGTTTCTCCTACCTATTTATCGCACACCAAGGATCATGAATCAGTTTGCATATGTCAAAATACTTGGAATAGATACTTGAAGAGGCCATGCTGAAGAGGAAATGCCCTTGAAGTAGGCAACAAGACAATAACCATAAACACACTAGTAAACCTTGGTAGTAAAATCTTGGTTCCAAACCAACAAAATTAATGTTATGGAGTGGCCAGCCCAATGTCCGGACCTTAATCCAATCGAGAACTTGTGGGGTGACATCAAAAGTGCTGTTTCTGAAGCAAAACCAAGAAATGTTAATGAATTGTGGAATGTTGTTAAAGAATGTTGAAGTGGAACAACTGTTTGAAAGATGCCACAAGTTGGTTGACTCCATGCCACACAGATGTAAATCAGTTATAAAAACTGTGGTCATAAAAATAAACATTAGTATAGTTATTCGCAGGATTCACATGCATATCATGAATGTTGGGTCTTGTTTGTTTTCTGAGCATCTACTGCACCTACTGGTAACTTGCTTGCCATGTAGCAATAAAAACATTCTAATAACAGTAAATTATCTGGTTAGTCACAATGGACTGCTATTATTTTGAACACTACTGCATGTACAAATCTGTTTTTCTCTCTAAATTTTGTGGATGTGGCTTAAACACCAGTGTACAGTATCTTATACACCAGAAACAAACACACGCGCACATATGTGTAAATATACATATATATATATATATATAAACTGTATATATACCCTAATGAGAATAAGCGGTATAGAAAATGGATGGATGGATATATAAACATATAGCATACATATAACACTGTTAAAAAGCCCACAATTGTAAATTGCAAATCAGAGAACAAAGTCAATTTCAAGCTGGCAGGACGGCTTGGAGGGGGAGCAGCGAATCGTCTGTCAAAAATCAACATTGTTATGGGGGTGTCTTGCGGTTTTTTGCCATTTGCTGGTGGTCCCAGAAAGTATCCCGTGAGAAAAGCGAACATCTACTGTATGTTCTTATTCTTATCTTACCATGCCTATCTCAGGCTATGGTAAACTACGTTTGACCACAGTCACCCGTCACGTCATGTGTAAGCTGCAGAACACACACACACAAAAGAACATATGCACCATCAACTCTAGATGATAAATAATAATTTATGGAATTGAGAGAAAATAAAATAACTGAAACCCATTAGAGGTTTGCACATAAACCCAGCAGTGCAGCACGGGGGGAGAAGAAAGCTCTTTCCAAAAACTGCCTCAAACAAATAATAAATCCAAACGGAATGCTCCCAAGCAGTTAGAAATACATCACACACATACATCAGGCCCAAACAAATTTGGCACTGTACAACAGGGGGTAGCATTTAAACGCATGTACTATTGAGGAGTTTAAGTTCTTCCGGCCATACGCTACTATCATACCTGTGCAACAAACACTGAACTGTGAGAGCGTTTCGCTGCTCATTAACAACCAAGGCGAGATCAGAGACCATAATAATCAGGATGACAGTCGGCATTAAGCTGGTTTAACAGCATTGTAGGTTTCAATATCACAGCACTGTGGCTCTCTCACAAAATGGCACGTTAAAGCTCATTTTCAATGCTGAGGTATGTCACATTCATTTGCAGCTCTTTGCAACATACTATAGTAGTGAGCTGCCTCTTGGATTCCCCTCAAGCTCCATTGTGTCTTTGTTCGCAAACAAGATGAATGCACAAAGCCAAAGCCCTGGTTGTGGTTGACAGAAAGGGCAAGAAAGAGGAGGGGGCGGGGGCAGTATGAAAGGCAAGAACGAGGAATAGAATTAGAAAGTACAGGAAACATATGGAGCTGGAGGAAAGAGGGAGACATCTGAGCAAGGAAGAATCCTAAGGGAGGCCCATGATAGGCGGAGGATTTATGCCAAGAAACAATAATAAAAAAGAGGTCTTTCTTTGGCCTGAGCCTGGAAAGTGAACACTGCAGTAGAAATGCTCTTACTAATGCATTTGGCTGCCAAAATGAGAAAAAGGAGGCTTAAACTGAGGACATTTCTGATTTTTTCAACTTGCACACATCATCCAGAAGAAGAAGACATGCCATTTATCTGCAAGGTACAGTTGTTTAAACCAATGTTTCTTAACTGGTTTCATCACCCTTCACCCTGACATCACCCAAATTTTTCAACTAAAACTTAAATATAAAATATCTTATATTTAAAGGACCTGTTTGCAACAATGACACATGTCCTTTCCTCTTCCTGCTCAGGAACAATACATTTTTATCCACAAATTTAAAAATGAGTTGAACTAAAAGTGCGTGTTTTCAGTAAATGATGTATCTGAGGAGTTGAATGACACCTGGACTTGGTCTTGAATGAGTGGCAAAACATCTTGAAGAAAATCAAGCCAGTCCATTTGCTCTGATTCGAGTACAATTCAAAAATAAACTAATTTCACTTTTTTATGATGAACTCAGCAGGTAAGTTTAACGATAATGGACAAATGGAGGAGGTCCATTTCATCTGTATATCACCCCTTTGCCTGTGTCAATAGATTGAGCTGGGCATGAAACTGTACCTGCGAGTCTACATTGTGGGCGGAATTCTCCATACAACGCAATGTGAGCTGGTGCAATGAGACGCTCGTCTCTTTATAGCGTGTTTTTCTGCAGCTGTTAGAAAGGCAATCTAGCTGTTTGTCGGACAGACAGCATGATTAGTTCGATGTCCTTCCCCTCCTGCTCAAGCTTAGCCAAGTGGCCCATGAACATGGCACGCACCTCGTGGTGGTGAATAGCACAAGGTGCATTCAGGAGCACCGGGTAATAACCAAATTATTTTTCAGCAAGATTGGCGACCCACTGAAAACTTGAGTTACAAGCCACCAGTTTATTATCATTGGTTTAACATCCACCTTCTGACTTTGTGGATGTCGTGACTGTCCTCGCCTCTAGCTGACTCATTGTGTGTGGGTACATGCACATGCGCTGGTCTACCTGCGTGAACGCCAAAAAGGGACGCATGTTGAGGAGGTGAGAATGGCTGAAAGCACACTGCTTGCATATTTGAGTTTTACTGCACCATGACATCCTTTTCACGCCGTTGCAGCCACATTACGTCCGGCTGAAACTATGCAAGCATGCTATCACGCCATTGCCTCACCGGAGGCCAGGAAACACACATTCAGTATCTGCAGTCTATGCTGTACCAGACAGGTCGCCACTGTCACAGTTTAATGGTTTATTGTTTGTAGTCACTGACAGATTATACAATGTCGTCCTGCTAGCTAGCTTAAACCAGCAGAACTTTTGGCACGTTTTGGTGCATGTTGATTTCTACATCTGCTTGCTACTCTGCAAAGGATGAGGCTTTATTATCTCACACAATAGTTTTTTCTCTGCCCGGACACCCAACTGATGACTTGGGTGCAAAACAAGCTCCAGTCAGTGTCACCGAATTAAACTATAAATAAGTTTAGAACATGTATTGTATATTATGCAACCAAAAACGAAAACTTTGAGAGCTCACAGTAGTTCCTGCTAATCAGGCTAGCTGTTACATTGCAAATAAGAGTAAGGCAATTAGGAAAACAGATGGTCCTTGGTTTACAACGTTTTTAGTTAATTACGTACATAATGACGAAACACCTCCTCCCCTGAGCCACCACCTCATCGTGGTGGAGGAGTTTTCGTGTCCCAATAACCCTAGGAGCTAAGTTGTCGGGGACTGTCATGCTCCTGCTAGGGTCACCCATGACAAACAGGTCCTAGGGGAGGGACCAGACACAGAGTGGGTCAAAAGACCCCGATGATGATTAAAAACATTGGACTTCGTTTTCCCTCACCCGGACGCTGGTCACCAGGGTCCCCCTCTGGAGCCAGGTCTGGAGGTGGGGCACAATGGCGAGCGTCTGGTGGCCGGGCCTGCACCCATGGGGCCCGGTCGAGCACAGCCCGAAAAAGTAACGTGGGTACCCCCTCCAATGAGCTCACCACTCGTAGGAGGGGCCAAAGGAGTCGGATGCTAAGTGAGCTGGGTGGCGGCCGGAGGCGGAGGCCTTGGCAGTCCGATCCTCGGCTACAGAAGCTAGTTGTCGGTACGTGGAATGTCACTGCTCTGGCGAAGAAGGAGCCTGAGCTGGTGCGTGAGGTGGAGAAATTCCGGCTAGATATAGTCGGACTCACCTCAACACACAGCAAGGGCTCAGGCTGCACGAAACAGCAGTTCAGAATACCCACCCTTTTTGGAGTCCTTAGAGGAAGTACTAGAGAGTTCTCCCTTGGGGGATTCCCTTGTTCTACTGGGTGACTTCAACGCTCATGTTGGCTGCGACAGTGAGACCTGGAGAGTTGTGATTGGGAGGAACGGCCCCCCTGATCTTAACCCGAGCGGTGTTTTGTTATTGGATTTCTGTGAACCGGACTGTCTATAACGAACACCATGTTTGATGATTGACTTTGTGGTTGTGTCGTCTGACTCGCGGCCACATGTTTTGGACACTCGGGTAAAGAGAGGGGCGGAGTTGTCAACCGATCACCACCTGGTTCACCAGCAGGTTCCGATGGTGGAGAAGGATGCCGGTCAGACCTGGCAGACACAAACGCATTTTGAGGGTCTGCTGGAAACATCTGGGAAAGTCCCCTGTCAGAAGGAGTTTCAACTCCCACCAGCGGGAGAGCTTTGACCAAGTTTCGAAGGAGGCAGCGGATATTGAGTCCGAGTGGGCGATGTTTCGTGCCTCCATTGTCAATGCGGCCGATCGGAGCTGTGGCCGTAAGGTGGTCCATGCCTGTCGTGGCGGTAATTCCAGAACCCAATGGTGGACACCAGCGGTGAGGGATGCCGTCAAGCTGAAGAAAGAGTCCTATCAGGACGTTTTGACCCATGGGACCCTGGAGGCAGCTGACAGGTACCGGCAGGCCAAGCGGTCTGCGGCTCTGGCAGTCACTGAGGCAAAAACTCGGAGGAGTTCAGAAAGGCCATGGAAAACGACTTCCGGATGGCTTCAAAGAGATTCTGGTCCACCATCTGCCGTCTCAGTAGGGGGAAACAGTGCACAGTCAACACCGTGTATGGTGGGGACGGTGTGCTGGTGACCTCGACTCGGGATGTTGTGGACCGGTGGAGGGAATACTTTGAAGACCTCCTCAATCCCACTGACACGTCTTCCAACAGGGAAGCAGTGCCCGGGGACTCTGAGGCGGGTTGTCCTATCTCTGAGGCTGAGGTTACCGAGGTGGTCAAAACTTCCTTAATGGCAAGGCCCTGGGGTGGATGAGATCCACCAGGAGTTCCTTAAGACCCTGGATGCTGTGGGCGTGTGTTGGTTGGCACGACTGTGCAGCACTGCGTGGACAACGGGGTCGTGCCCCTGGACTGGAAGACCGGCGTGGTGGTCCATCTTTCCAAGAAGGGGGACCGGAGGGTGTATTCTATCTATCGTGGGATCACACTCCTCAGCCTTCCCGGCAAGGTCTATTCAGGGGTTCTGGAGAGAAGCATCCGCCGGATAGTCGAATCTTGGATTCAGGAGGAGCAGTGTGGTTTTTGTCCTCGTCGTGGAACTGTGGACCAGCTCTATACTCTGGGCAGGGTTCTTGAAGGGCATGGGAGTTTGCTCAACCAGTCTACATGGGTTTTGTGGACTTGGAGAAGGCATTCGACCGTGTTCCTCGGGGAATACTGTGGGGAGTTCTCTGGAAATATGTGGTATCGGACCAACTAATCCAGGCGGTTCGTTCCCTGTATGACCGGTGTCAGAGTTTGGTTCGCATTGCCGGCAATAAATCGGACCCGTTTCCAGTGAGAGTTGGACTCCGCCATGGCTGCCCTTTGTCACCGATTCTGTTCATTACTTTCATAGACAGAATTTCTAGGCGCAGCCAGGGCCTTGAGGGGTTTCAGTTTGGTGGCCACAGGATTCGGTCTCTGCTTTTTGCAGATGAAGGTGTCCTGCTCGATTCATCGAGCAGTGACCTTCAACTCTCACTGGATCAGTTTGCAGCTGAGTGTGAAAAGGAAAAAGGCCTGGATAAGGGTGGAGTGCCATCTTGGGGTTGGGGATGAGGTCCTTCCTTAAGTGGAGGAGTTTAAATACCTCGGGGTCTTGTTCAAGAGTGAGGGAAGGATGGAACGTGAGATGGACAGGCGGATTGTTGCAGCGTATGCAGTGATGCGGACTCTACACCGGTCTGTCGTTGTGAAGAGAGAGCTGAGCCAAAAGGCAAACCTCTCAATTTACCGGTCAATATACGTTACTACCCTCACCTATGGTCATGAGCTTTGGGTAGTGACTGAAAGGACAAGATTGCGGGTACAAGCATCCAAAATTAGATTTCTTTGCAGGGTGGCTGGGCACCCCCTCAGAGATTGAGACTCGGAGTAGAACCACTGCTCCTCCGCATTGAGAGGAGCCAGAAGAGGTGGCTCAGGCATCTGGTTCTTGCATCCCGGACGCCTCCCCGGGGAGGTGTTCAGGGCACGTCCAACCGGTAGGAGGTCTCGGGGAAGACCCAGGACAAGCTGGAGAGACTATGTCTCTCAAGTGGCCTGGGAAAGCCACAGCATCCGCTGGGAAGAGCTGGACAAAGTGGCCGAGGAGAGGGACGTCTGGGCTTTCCTGCTTAGGCTGCTGCCCCGCGACCTGACCTCGGATAAGCGGAGGAAAATGGATGGATAGATGACGTAACACAAAAGTAAGAAAAAACAAGACTCACTCGAGAACTTGTTATTTACTACTTATAGAAAAATATGCTATGGTCGCACTTGTCTTAACTGCTTGACTCTCATGACTATCATTAAGAATGTAGAACTGTATAGCATCACATAAATGAGGTAATAAACTGTTTTCTCCTAGAACTCTGGCTACTGCATGTGACATCACAATATTTCATGCCAGACCTCACACAGCAAGATGACACACCATCAACATATTGCCCACTTTGCACAAAGCTGACTGATAGTTGTGTCAGATGAGACTGAGGAACAGCTCGTGTAGTTCTGCCTGTGAGATAAAGTACACAACCTTGTTATAGAATTGGATTGTAAAGTACTGTCTGCAAGGTAAACATGTACATACCGACCAAGGATGCTAACTTCAATGACATCACCACTTCATCCTTGTCACGATCTGGGTGTTGTTCTCGTGACAGTTTTGGTTTTGTTCGAGTTGGTTTTCCTGTGTTGTTATTTTCCTACTTTCACATGTTTTCCTTACATTCTAGTTTTTCTCTGTTAATTACACGCACCTGTTCCTCGTTTGTTTGCCGTACTATTTATGTTCAGGGGTGTGCGCCAGTCCGTGTCGGCTCATTGTCGTGTGTGCTTTGCTTTTGTGTGGACCTCCTTGTGTTTTTTCGCTGCTTTGCAGCATCCTCTATTAAAGATTTTTTTGCACTTACCTGCCTGCTGTCCAGCTCTCTGCATCCTCGGGGTCGCTACACCATGCCACGCCGAGCAGAACATAACAGTCCTGACAGCATGTGACATGTAAAAACGTTTCTCACTGATTGCCATGGGCAGCATACAGTTAATTTTTCTGCTGAGACAATCATTTATTGCCCCATCATGGCTGTCATGTCTTATTACAGGAAACCGTCAGTTAGATCAGCAAGAAACACACCCTGTTGTTCTAGACGTCAAAGAGCATGAGACCTCTCCGGATGTCGCAAACACGTCTCCTTTTTTAGGCTTTTTTTGGTCTTTCCAAACTTGTTCATAATATACCCTTTTCCCTGATGAAGTGTAATCACACCAGCCTAAATTACCAATGAATACCGCTCCGACTGACAGCTTTATTTATGGCTGTGTTGGCACAAGGAAATGGCACGCATGCATGCACACTTTTGCTGAGTGTAACAAAAAACACCAATTCATGGTAGTTGAGGCTAAAAGCTTGCATCTGGAACCAATTCAAAGTTATTGTTCTTGACAATCAATGTTGCGTAACAAATGACACACAGATGCAGTCCAGTAAGACTGGAACACAAAAACAGGTTTCGCAATTCAGAAATCAAATGCAATTATCATCAGCTCTGCTGCCGCAAAGAGAAGAGAAAAAAGTGCTGATGATTTTTTTGAGAAGCTTTGCGTTATGACTGACGGAGTAGAATCATGGCACACAGATGCAAACTCTCAAGTCAGGAAACACTGACGCAATATGGAACTTTCCTTAATAAGTTAAGATTTGTGGCAACTCCTAATTAGTCTTGAACAGATGAGGGTCAACTTTGAAATTCAATTTCTATAGCTCTACAGTGGGTGGATTAATTGGGCCTAAGGCAGTGTACCGCCCCCACACACCGTTTCTCTGAGTGCCTCCCGGTAGCGACTTCAGCCTTGTCAAGTAATGCTGTTTTGGAACACACAACAAAGTGTTACATGTCATGGTCAGCTTGATTACACTCCATTTACGTAATGGGCTTGTTTGTCTGTTTTGTCAATGTTAGACTCTGTTGTAAAAGTCTCCCCCTACACAAAGCAAACACAAAACGCTACAATTCAACACCCCTGGAGACCAATGTAATATTCTTGAATAGTTGTCTTATGCCATATTTTAAAAAGAAGTTTATAATTTAATGTCTCGTGTGGGGGGGAAAAAAGCCTTACAGAGCAGTTTTATTTTCACAGGAACTTCATCTCTTTGCATAAAAACTGCAACGTTTGTCCTTTTGAAGATGTCATTTTTGCTTATTTTGTGCTATTTTTGTAGCTATGGCATAGAAACCAGTTTACAATCTTTTAAATACAGTTTTAAAAAGGATAACAGACTCATACATTAACAGTTTTTTAGCAGTATTTTTTTAACATACTTGCGGCAACGATGATCAGTCTTGCATCATTTCAATGGCTTTACATGCATATTAAATATAGTAGACATAATAAGAGTGAATAAGCCATTTAAGACGTAAATAAAACTCCTGTTGTGTGTCACAGCTCCCTAGCATCACGTCTGACCCGTGTCTCACCACACACAGGACACTGTACTGTGGTTCTCATGAAGTCCACACTGATAACTCCAACAGCCCGGAACCAGTGAGTAGAATCCTGCAATTCCCCAAGTGACTATGTAAAGCCTACACAATCTAAGTAGCGCCACAGGTGTACGCGTCAGGTACAATTAAACCATATTCAAAAAAAGCATAAAATGCCATATGTTGCTCTCTTGGAGATAAATAATGTATCTTTCTATCCATCTAACACCACAGGAAAAAAGGCTGATGTATACCTTCCAGATGTGGACCTTCTTCTTCTTCTGCTTTTTATTTATGGCGAGTTGTAACCAACGTGTAGGTGCATACCGCTACTTACTGTACTGGAATGGACGACGGAGGGTTGCCCGAGTGTAGACACATTCTAATCAGCGCAGTGACAACCCAGTAAACACAATCTTCACATAGAAAACCCACAAAAAACTGGGTATGATGCCACTTTCAAGTTAAAGGCGATCGATTCGGCTGTCAAGACAAGGAAACATGGCTGCTCCGCGTAATTTTAGCATCAATGACCACGTTTACATGGAGTCAAAACACCCAATCATAACTGGAATTTTGGCAATAACCCAGTTGCGCACGGCCAGGTAGAGACCATTAACCCTTTTGAAAAATCTGACTATTACCCTGGGTAACTTCTTGTCTAACCCAAATATCGGGTCATGTATACGCCTATCAGGATATCCCGATGAAAAGGAACATTCATTTGTGTTCTGCGCATGTTCCATTAAAAAGAAATTTTGTGCACACACTTTGGTGAACTTCATCATTACTACCACCAGTCCTGATCGGGTAGCATGGATATGGACGGCAAAGCTCTGACTCCATTTCTGATTTCTTAACGTTCTTCGCCTTCTATTAATTAAGAAAGTGAAACAGAGTAGTGTCTAGTATTGGTGGTGGGTCAGTACCAGCATCAAAGCGCAAACAAAGGTGACTGCTACCGGCCCTGGGCTGTTCGAAACATAAACTAATAGCCCTATTGTCACCTCATTTCACTCGTATGACCCAATATAGTACACATCAAAAACACAAAATAAGCCATTAGGACATAAATAATTGTGTGTTGTGCTATAAATGTGTTACCTACGAGAGCAGAGTGAGTGGCAAACGCAAACAGGGAGTGACGTCAAGGGTTCAGAGATGAGTTTCGGCTTGCCGTGTGTAACGGCCACAACAGTAGCCCGTGGTTTTATCAGGGATTATTGTGACTGTTGTGAGATAATTCAAACCTGTAGTCAAAATTTGTTGTTCCAACGATCAAGTCTGGCATTTGTGGGTCTCACTTCACTGACATCCAAAAAGTACTCTGGGTAGCACCCTCATCTGAACCATGCAAACTTTTATGGCCCTATCTTTTAAAAGCATCGGAATCAGAAATTTTTAGGAATCGGAATGGGAATCAAATTCAAACAATGCCCAATCCTAGTGTAGGGTCTGTTGTATTATTATTATTATTATCATTAATTATTCTTCCTGAAGTATCTGAGATGCCCACAACTGGCAAAGCCGAATGCACAAAAGGTCTAGACCAAAAAAGTGTGGTGTGACATATTTTTTCAAATAAAACAACACTACATTAAGTCCCTTTGTCAGTTTTAACTTCATGTTCAAAAAATATTTCTTTGTGAACACTTCCAGTAGAAAAAAAGGAATGTAATAATTTCAGCTTTGAAAATTCACCTTGAGGTGCTAGTGTTATAAATCTTAGTCGTTAATAAAAAACATGATGGAGTCGCATTGATATTCATCTGAGTGCTGGAACTGCAAACAATCAAAATAGAAGTGCTCTTGCATGGGTGTAAGTATGCATGTGAAGAAATGTGTAAGTGTGATGCACATCACCTAAATGCCTTGTCACTCAAAAAATGTGTTCAGCGCCATGTTTAGTCCAACTAATGGCATTGTTCATTTTGCGTCTTTGGCAGTTTTAGAATTTCAGCACTAATAACTGTCATAGTCAGCACTGCTTGCTGCTCGATGAGCCAACACTGAGGCACCGTGCACACAAATTTTTCATATGTTCTCTAGCATCATGTGTGAAATGCACACTGCTAGTGCTCACACTGGGACAATGACACTTTCTCAAAAGCACCTCGAGCTTTAATTTGGGATTTAGCAATTGATGATGCTGCGACTGCCGTCGCGGCACAGAGTGAGAGAGTGGGAGCAAAACAGAAATTGACATGCTCTCAGCTCCCCATTAATGCTGGTGAAGTTGAGTCAATGTGGCTCTGGTTTCAGTCAAATGAAGACTTCTGTAAATGTCAGACATCGCACTTCTGTTGATCCAAAACATGACCTCCATGGGACACCGCAAACATCTGCTTTCTAAAGAAAACAGCCAAAATACTGTGATGTACTAACTAGTCAGTCATATATTGACAGGGACATTTGTCAGAATAAAGCCTCCTTTCTTTAAAGGTAAAGAATCTAAAACCGAGTTCAAAGCATGTTAGGACATGCAGATGTAGACAGAACCAGGATAAAATTACATTATATAGGAAATTTATAATTCATATATAAATCCGCATATATAAATTCACATATAAATTTAAATATATAGGATTTTTATTATAATAAGCCAAAAATTAAGTAAAAATTATTATTATTAAGCCAAAAAAACATATAACATATATAAAAACAAGTTAACAAATATATTGAGAATGTACAAGAAAGAATATTATAAAGAAATACTAGATAAGAATAAAAACAACATTAGAGCTACTTGGTGCATTCTAAACAGTATTATTAGGAAAGGGACTAAGAAAGCGGACTACCCTCTATACTTCACAGTTGGGTATGTTCATGATGATGATATGAGGGATGTAGCTGAGAAGTTTGGTAACTACTTTGTAAATATTGGACCAAAACTGGAAAAGGAGATCCCAAAATTCTGGTCAGTGGAGGAAGGGAGGGAGACTATAGAGAGAAACCCTAACTCCATGTTTGTCATGGATGGACCAAGAGGAAATCATTGACATTGTACATAAATGTAAAGCAAAAACATCAACTGATTGTAATGGAATTGGAATGGAGACGATAAAAAGGGTTGTCAATGAGATCGCAGAACCGCTAACGCACATCAGCCATCTATCATTCCAGACGGGCAAATTCCCAGACAAAATGAAGACAACTAAAGTAGTTATTTTCAATCTTCAAAAATGGAGATAAACATCAGTTCACAAACTACCGACCAATTTTATTATTACCACAATTTTCCAAAATTATGGAAAAGTTATCCAACCATAGGTTGGACAAATTCCTCAATAAGAATGACATCCTCACGGACAGCCAATACGGATACAGAGCTAATATTTCCACTTCTATGGCACTGATAGATATCACAGAGGAAATTACAAATGCTATAGTGGTGTTCAGGGCACGTCCAACATGTAGGAGGCCTCGGGGAAGACCCAGGACACGCTTGAGAGACTATGTCTTTCAGCTGTCCTTGGAACGCCTCAGCATCTGCCAGGAAGAGCTGGACAAAGTGGCCGAGGAGAGGGACGTCTGTGCTTCCCTGCTTAGGCTGCTGCCCCTGCGACCCGACCTCGGATAAGCGGAAGAAAAAGGATGAATGGATGGATAGACTATACATTACCGACGTCTGCAAAGTGACAAACCACCTAAAGCTAGTACTATATGCAAATGATACCACCACTTTTTGCTCTGGAGAAAACACACAAGAGCTAATAAAAAAAGTTTCAGATGTTTACTTTTAAAAATGGTTTGATAAAAACTGATTATCCTTGAATTTAAGTAAAATTAAAATTATGCTATTTGGTAATAGCAGAAGAGACACTTGCAAGAAAATACAAATTGATGGTGAGGAAATTGAAAGGGTAAATGAACATACATTTTTGGGCGTTTAAATGATGATAGAATGAGTTGGAAAACCCACATCAAAAACATACAACATAGAGTAGCAACAAATACTTCAGTACTGAATAAAATAAAATTTGTACAGGATCAAAAATCACTCTCTATTCTCCGGTGTTACCATATCTAACTTCTTGTGGGGAAACAACTACAAAAGTACACTTTACTCACCTAATGTACTACGAAAAAGATCAATTAGGATAATCCATGATGCGCTGTATAGAGAACATACAAATCCACTACAAAAAAACAAAGGACAAAATCTGACTATTACTAGTATTACTATTACTACTAGTACTAGTAGTACTAGTATTACTATTTTGATTTCAGAATCGACTTTACATCATTAAGAGCTGATATTGTAGATATCGACATTTCAGTATCGATCCGCACATTAATAGAATGCTCTCCTTAACATGTTTGTGGCAATTTCAACTATTTTGTGCAATGGGAGTCAATATTTTCTCAAATTAAATGATTCTTTGTAGAAGATTAGGAAGAAAGATGTCAAGAATTTGGTACGGAAGTTTGTAGACAAATTGTTGCCACATCTGTTCCAAGGTGCGTGTGGGTAGGAGTGGTGAGACATTGCCGAGAGCGGCTTCACTAGCGTCTTTTAAAAATCATTTTCAGATGAGAAAAACGTTTGCGAGTACATTTATCCAAGTCTTGCGGGATAAACTACGTCTTTCGGTAACTACCTACCTTTAAAGTCCTGGTAAACACAGCAATACACGCCTTTTGATGACATATGTTGGATATATGCCACGTGAGCGTTCATACTGCAGTCGCATCACACTTCAAACATCAAACCACATCAAATAGCGAAATGTATTTTTAAAAAATTTTTTACTGAATAAGACATGCAGAATGAAAAAGCTACATTAACCGTCTCAGATTTATTTTTGACTACTTGCAAGTCATGTCGCCAGCTTGTATGTAAAAAAATGTATATTAAATACTTTGGAAGCAACTGGTGGGCCGGATTCAAATGCTTGGCAGGCCGGATGTGGCCCCCGGGCCGTAGTTTGCCTAGCCCTTGGTTAGACCCTAGACAAACCATATCAATATGAACCAAAAACAAACAGTGGTTTGGTCTGCATATTAGAAAAGAGGCAAATAAAAAGACCATGTATGTCAATATCTTCTTTTGCCTAAAACACAATAGGTCTGCTTTCATGGATAAATAAGGAAATTAAACATCAATGCTTGTGGGGCATTTAAAATAAGAGGACATTTACATTAAAAATCAATAAATCCAATACCAAAATAGTTGTCGATTAACTGGATTAATTGCTGAATCTCCAATACATTGCCAATGTATCACCTTGAAGAGCTGCTAATGTGTGGACATTTAAGAGCAAGCAAACATGCATGCAGGCTTGACAGTGTCATTATGCCTCACTCACTGTCACTTCCCATCAGGAGAACACCCCATCGCTCGCTGTGTTCCTTTCTCTCCTCACCCCAGTCACCATCACCCTCCTCTTCTCTACACAGCACTACTTCAAATCATGTCCTGTGCCCATGGAATCCAGCCTGCCGGGTTAGGGCTGCAGTGACACATTTGCACTGCTTTGGTTAAGAATCATTTTGACACTTAGAAACACTTAGAAACACTTAGATATATCATAGTGGAAGGAAAGTTTGTGTCATTTGATACAATCACCTCCAAATATGGAATCAGCAGCACCAAATTTTTAGAATACCACCAAATCAAATCTATAACAGGAAAAAATACACGCCCAATCAATTGAACCTGCAAATGCCAACCAAGGTGGCAGAATTCTGTAACCTCTGCGCCCCAAAGTTATTATCAAAAATAAATAGGCTTAACAATAAAGCAGAAGATTTAATACACCTACCGACTGCAAAATGGGAAACAGACCTACTCAGTAATTTGGATCAAAACACATGGATACAAATATGTTTAAATACATTTAAAATGACGAAAAACTTAAATCTACAGCTGATTCAGTTCAAAATTCTTCATAGGACTCATTATACAGGACAAAGGATGTTCAAGATGGGTCTCACAAAGTCAAATATTTGCTCACAGTGCACAAATAACTCTGTTGAGAACTATATACATGCTATGTGGTATTGTGCACCTGTCCAAAGGTTTTGGCTTCAGGTATGTGAGGAGCTGTCCACTTGGTCCAGATGTAATATTCCAGCACACCCCACATTGTGTTTACTTGGCCATTTAGGTGGCATCAATATCGATAATAACACCTCACGTATGGTCCTTACTGCGTTATGCATCGCAAAGAAAACTATTCTCATGAATAGGAAAACAAAAGCCAATCTAAGTATGAACCAATTTAGGAACCTTTTATTAGCTCATATCTCTTGTGAGACAATGTCTAGCTCTTTAAACAATCATTTGGACCAATCTCATTCACTCTGGTCCCCGGTGATTAGCTCTTTCACCTTACTCTGAGAGTTGGGCAGCTGGCGGAGGTGCCAGGGGCATACGGGCCGCTGGGGGTCCCTTGGGGAGGGGGGCTGGGCTACGCTGCTCTGCGGGGGACCGGTGTTTATCTCTATAGAGGCTGGGGTAGGTCTGGGGCCGAGATGACCGGTTGGTGGAGGGGCGGGGGACCGTGGGGTGGGGCCGGGGTCGTGGCCGTCGGGCCCTGGGTTCCGGTGGCTGCCTCTACCCGGATGTGGGAGTGGGGGCGTATCTGACCCCCGGGGGCATCTGGGTTGGCCCAGACTCGCTGCTGCGGGGGTGGATGGGTGCGCGTCCCGGTGCGGGATTGGTACCTGGGAGGACCTGGGTTGGGGGAGTGTGCATGGGGTTGGGCGGGTGCGGGTTTGTGTGCGCGACTGCAGGTGTGTGTCAGTGTATTTGTGTGTATGTTGTATGTCGTATGTTGGGTGCAGGGCATACAACAGGGGTGTGTGATTGTGCCTGGAGGGTTGCTGCCTCTCCGAGTGGTGGGGTGTGTTGGCCGGGTTCCTCTCGGATACGGGGTGGGGATGGCGGTGGTGGTGTCCGGGGGTGTGGGCCGCCGGAATCTCCTACAGTGGCGCGCCGTTTTGGTTCTGTCATGCCCTGGGGGCCGCAAACGCCCCAGTTTTAATTACACTTATTCACTATACATACTCACAGACACCTCACAATCATTTTTGGGGTGGGAGGAGGGTGGGCAGAGCTACTCAGCCGTGCTCAGCTGGTGGCGTGGTTCTGTCCATGGTGTCACGCAGTTTCGGCTCCTCAGTTTTAACTGCCATCACACACATCTCACACCTCATAACACTTTTAGTTGGGTGGGGGGGCGGGGATTAGAGGGTCCTATTACACCCCTGTTTTCTTGGACGCTCCCTAGGGCGGGGGCGGTGGGGGGAGTGGTTGTATCAGCTCCGGGTCTCAGTCGGCAGCAGTGCTGGGAGGAGTGCCTGCGTGGCTGCCTGCGTGCGTGCGTGCGTGTGTTTGTGCTGTGTCTGTGGGATTCCCGGCAGCCGGGGATGGTGGTATGGCCCCGTGTCTCTTGGGAGCTCGCGGTGGTGCTGCTCGCTGCATTGGGGGAGTGGCACATCCAGGTGCATATGTGAAAATGTAGGTGTGTGGGTGTATGTGTGTTGGCATGTGTGAGTGGGGGAACAGGGTTTGGTGTGGGTACTGGGGCTGAGGTGTGTGGGGGGGTAAACCCATAGGCCCTCTACAGGCGCCTGCCTCTGCTGTCGGGCAAGGCAATGGCCCGCGGAAGTTGTGTCTGGGGCAGCCTGGAGCTCCCGGGGTGTTGAGTATGGCCCCTGCTTTGGGGGGTTGGGTGGATCTTGGGCCCGGGGGCTCAGAGGGAGGTTGTCCTGCTTGCCCGAAGCTGGCTGGCCCCTGGCGGGTGTTCCAGCGGTTGGCGCCTGGGCCCCCCTTGTGGCCCTTGCTCGGCTGCCAGGTGGCGTCCGGCCGGGTCTCCCTTGCACCTCTTCGGAGTGGACTGGCAGTTGCCTCTTGGGGGGGCGGGGTTGGGCCTTCCCCTCTGTAGGGAACCTGCTGGGGGGCCGTGCTCCGGCATCTTCCTAGTCGGACCCTCGCTTTTGGAGGGAGTGTGGTTTGGGATGCATGGCTGTGTTCACCACAAACATCTCCTCATTCTCTGTTTCACTCTGATGTAGTTATCCTGTCACTGCAGAGTAATGTAGATTTAATGTAGATTTGTTTCACGTGTCATCTGGATGGTTGTTGTTTGTTCAAGAGGTTCTGTTTCTTGTCTCGTTGTTTTTTCTTGTATGTTTATCATTATTAGTACATTTGTATGTGTGTGTGTATACATATATATGCTCACTGTATGTGTGTGTATGTATGTATGTACTGCATGGATATGTGTATGTGCACAGTATGTGTATGTATACGTGTACGAATAGGTGTATATGTATTTATGTGTGTATATATACATATATATGTATATGTGTGTGTGTAAATATATGTATATATATGTGTGTGTGTATGTGTGTATATATATATATATTAGTATTATCTTTTTTTTTTCTTCCCCTGTATTTTTGCTCATTTTGCTTTGTGACTATTCTTTTTGACTATTTTGTGAGTTTCTTCTGCACCCTTTCTTATATCCCCCACCCCACCCCCCACCCATCCCTTTTCAGGTCAGGTCCGGCATCAAAATGTGGCGCAACAAAATTCATAATAAACGCAGTCAAATGTCAAGGGAAACTCATTTGGATTATGAAATCTCCCTTGGCAAAGAAATTTTGCTCAGCATTTAAAGGCAGCTTGACTCCCATTCAGCTGTTATGATGCTGGACAAGACAAAAAGAAAGAAAAAAAAAAAGAATCATTTTGATTCTGCTGAAGGCCTTGTCTTAATCATGCAATTGCGAAAAACCACTTTGAAGTGACAAGTAAAATATTGTGTGTACCTGAACAAATTCAGGTACGCATTTAATAAAAAGTTCTACTACATGAAAGTTAATTTTGTTAAAAGTGTCTCTGGGCCCATTCCTCCATCTTCAGACAAAAGTGCTGATGCATGCAACACCTGATCTTTAGCACGTACACTGATGTTTTTTCCCATTTTAAACATCTTCCACCCACAGACCACTGAAATAGTTCCACCAAACATTTACAACATATACAGGCTAAAAGAAAAAAAATCATCTGCAGTATTGTGCTCAGCACGTTAAAAGCCACAACTGTTTCTTAGAAAAGCAAAGCAGACGTGGGAGTTTCTTTATCACTGTTTCATCACAGTAAAAAGGGAGGAAAAACTCACAATTGAGCAATAATCACCTTAGTATTTTACATATTGAATTCAAAGGACAAAAAAAATGAATGTCCTAAAAGTTCATAAGGTTTCCCACAGCATCAGAACAGTGAAAAAACAGAATCAACATCAGTAGTGGAAAGAACTGCTGTTAATAGGATAGCTGAAAACATTTACCCTTTAGTAAATTTATTTCAACTAGGTACATTTCTTGCCTGGTTTTCTCCGGGTACTCCGGTTTGCTCCCACAGTCCAAAAATATGGACATATTAGTTTAACTGGAGACTCTAAATTGTCCATAGGTATGAATGTGAGCGTGAATGGTTGTTTCTCTGTATCTGCCCTGGGATTGGCTGGCGACCAATCCAAAGTCTCCAAAGTCAGCGAGGACAAGAAGCATAAAAAAACGGATAGATGGATGGACATTTTTTGCCTTTGCAGAAAGTTTGACTTACCAACCATGAAAGAACAGCAGTGTCCCTTTCATTTGATGGAAACTGGACAAAAAGTGCTTAATTGAGTTTGGTCTGGATTATTTCCAACAACATGAACTTAACAGAAGTGATGTGAGCTTCCTTCTTGTACTGCCAGCCTCTGCCGCCACAGTTAAAATCTATGCCCAATCCTGCTGCACCACATTCCACAAACATGGCCGAGATCTGCTGTGTTATACGCTGACAACACTTGAGTAACACAAACCTACAAAAACATGGAACTATAAAAAAAAAAGTCATTCAAAATCAAAATTGTACTCTCACCTCTTGAGAGCATGTTACATTCAGGAATGTGTATGATCAAATACAAACTGCAGCGCAGGTAAAGCTTTCATTTCGCAAAAGACACTTTTTAAAAGGTGATACTTTGACTTAGACTTTGACAGACTTTATATATCCACAAGGGAAATTGCTTGGTTACAGTAGCTCAGTTGTAGAAAAAATAGACAAACACGCTCAGTTTACAAAAAATGCAATGCAATATGAATAAAATAGTGTGTAAAAATGTTATACACAAGTAAATGTACACTTTGTACAGCTCCAAATTACACTTTTCACTTAAAAAATATATACCACCACCACTCTGGGCTAGCATATGTTACCAATAGTAATAGATAGATTGTACAGAAAATCCTAAATTCTTCAAAATTTCAGGTTACACTGAATGAATTTTTTTGTGCGGCCCGAAAAGGGGGAGTGGTGGTTTTCACTCACTCACGACTTGTGTACAGGCATGCGCCCGTAGTGGGCATGCACACACATATACACAGTCTCAGAGAAGCTATTGACAATGAACAGTCATGACATAGAAAGAGGGTGGGATATAGTACCATAGTTTGCTAGCACGAGCACCCTCACTATAGTACCTAACAAACGGCACCTTTATTACCCACTCCCCTAACGTTATGAAATTGTGGCAATAATATTTTGAGACATTTATTACATTGGATCCCCAGCATTCAGATCACTGCAAACAAAAGTAAAAGTATAATGCACAAAATTGTCCACAAAAAAATACACCTCACTCGCCCTGTGATAATAACACTAAAAATTAGGGCTGTCAATCCATGAAGATAATTAATCGCAATTAATCGCATTTTGTTCAGTTAATTTATAATCGCACTTAATCGCAGATAGAAATACATTTTTATCTATAATGAGGGACGTCCAATAATATCAGCCCACTGATTATATTGTCCTGATATTGGCATAAATAGATATTGGTATCGTGTCTTTCCCTATAATGAAAATGAATTTTAAAACTACTGTAATGGCTCCTGCACTGGCCATTATCGCGGCATCCACTGCAGCCACTACGTAGGAACACTTCGCCATGTCCTGTGTTATTCCTCATAGTTGGGACTGGGCGTCGATGTGTTGACTCCACGGGCGTAGGTGTACCAGCGCAGATAGCACCGATGTTGGCCAACTTGCGCCGGTACGACCTCGTTGTCACTGTTGACAGTTGACTTTTTTTACCCACGCCGAGGGTCAATTAGTGTCGAGATACGACTCACAAGAGTGGATGTAGGTGTCACCAATCAGTTTAATGTCCATTCAACAACAAGCAAAAACTCCTTAGCAAAAGTTAAGTGGCTACAACAACCTCATGACCCAGAAACGGAAGTACACTTGGTGAATGTCTAAAATGTCACCACAATTTCTGCAACAAGAGATATGTGATTACACATACTGTACAGGTACAGGTTGATATTAGTCTGCTTGGCTAGCAGGGACAACCCAGTGCCCTGTAGAGAAGCAGTACCGTGTCGTTTTAGAGAGAGGTAGAGCCCGTGCCACAACAGATGGAAGCATGGTTGTACGCTATCCTGACGACCAGGCTAAAGGAAGGAGACAGGAAGTGTTACTGTAGCTGAATCCATCCATCCATCCATTTTCTGTGCCGCTTACCCTCATTGGGGATGGGGGGCTATGCTGGAGCCTATCCCAGCATACTTTGGGCGAGAGGCAAGGTACACCCTGGACTGGTCAGTAGCTGAATCAAATTTAATAATTTTGTCACTTTATAAAATAGTCACTTTTATTGCAAATGAAATTTATTGAAATATGAAATTAGAGGGAAATGTCAACATCAAAATAGCAGGAAGATATGGAAGGGGAGGAGCACAGCGGGCGTACAGTACGGTGGTGTCTTCACACAGCAGCACAATCCAGGCTTGATGAGTGTCCAAAATAGCCATTTTATTGGGCGTCTCAATTCCCCGCATTTGTGGTGTGTAACCCCCATGATATCTACTGTCCATGACTCAAGATTTGAATTTGTCAAATAATGAAATAATACCATCTTTTATTTCAGTACAAATCATGGTTTTCATCTGTTGAGATGGCTTTTCATCCAGGCGGTGTCTATATGTACGTATGTATTTTCTACAAGATATTTTTATGACAGTTCTAGGTGCCTGTTCTAGTGCGTCGTTTCGGAATGTCCTTGTCAGACTACTTTTCATTACCCAATCCTTTACTGCCAGCGCATGATTACATTTGAGAGAGCCTTAAAATCCTTCACCTTTCCCTAGCTCCGCCCTGCCAAATTAACAGGCACTTCTAAGTACATACTTGCTTGTCTTGGTGTTTCTGTCACTTCTGCATCAGGACAAGGACAAAGTCTGGAAGCAAATGCAGTATCCATGTTGTGAAATAGAGGCCGTGAAAGCGAGTACATGATAGATATAGTAGTAGATATGCTTGTGGGTTCTGCAGGTGGGAGTGGGTGTAAGGGGATCAGTCTACGTGAGTGTTTGGAGGTTTAAGCGTACCTCCAGGGAGAAGAACAGATCAATTCTACTTGGCTGGGAGCCAAAAGCTGCCTTCAGCCAGAGATTCATCCACATTATACAAAAGCCTCTAAGCTATGACAGTATGTGAAGCACTAGGGGAGATTTTACTAAAGGTGAGTCTTCTTCATCACTGGTACTGATAAAACTTTGTGACTTAGGTATGCACATGCCGTCTAAACAGATGCTTCACAGACATAAAAATGTCCTGCCACAACATCTGCGATGAACCACCGCCACAATATCATTAAATGGAAAAACTTTTCCCAGTTCAAACCCTCATGAGTTAATTTAGAAACCACAGGATAGCAGGGCAGACCCTCAAACCACTTGCCAAAACCACTTAAAAACAACCTCGGAGGGTGAGATCATCAGCTTCCCTACAAAATTGGGTTTCTCCACAAGCTTGAGACCCAAAAGTCAATACATATTCCAATCAACTCTCGCTACATTGGAAAAGCTTCACGGAAGCTCAGAACAATGGCTCTGGTGTGACAGCGCTTGTAAGACATGGGTGGCGTGTGCACAAGAGAACAAAGAGGACTGGAGCAGGTGACCAGGATGCTGTCCATCAGGCCTTCATGTGAACGGTTTACACCAAACTAGGGGAAAGGTAACGCACAGAACAGCACAATAAGGGGTGATAAATGTCACGCCTCAGTGCCGTGGTATTGGCTGACCAACGGCAGTGAGGCTCTCTTGTTGCCAATGCAGACAGTCGTGTGCTGCTTTGGGCCCGCACCAGTCAACAACTCTATCCATGACACACTGCCTGACAGTCATACGCACATGACATTTTTTGCCAAGTTTAAAAAAGCTACAAATCTGCTAAATAGTGAGTCCAGATTAAAATTTCCTCTGCTAACATCCTCAAAAAGTTAAATATACTGTAGATATACAGTTCAAAGTGTAATACAGTATGTGTAAACAGTCTACTTCATACAATATTAATATTTTGCGTTAATATCAGGATCATCAAGCAGAATTCATAACTTCAGCAAATGGCCATTCGTAGAATACACAAAAGATGTTAACAACTGTCAATACAGCTGGTGCAAGTGGTACCCCAGGAGACACTTTACACTTGCAATACCTTATTTGTGGTGATCCGCTACAAATACATTTGGACCAGCATAAACAGATCTGGCGCTACCTGTTCGCCCTCACTCATCAATAGGAATAGAAATTGAAAACCACTACTTTTTGAGGACCGGTTCCCAGTTTATAAATTCCTTGGAATCGTTGGCAAATTGAACAATTATCAATTCCAGTTGGCACAAATAACCTTTAGCTTTCCCTTTCAATGACGTGGGAAAAGAGTAATGATCCAGGCCAGGATAGTAATTTACATTACCAACACTAAAAAAAGCACTGAGAGAGCGCAAACCTCTGCCAAGCGCCATAGTTCCCCCTTATTGTGATTCACACCGAAATAATAAATCATAGTGTGTTGTTTTTGGATCAGTCCTTGATATTTTGTAGAACCTGTTGGAAACTTGTCCTGTATTTTAATTCAATGTGCTCTGAGTTAGAGTATACGCACAAATGCCAAAAATGGTTTTATCTCGCAATGTTAAAAACATTTACGTATCCAGGGGGGGATTCCGATCACCTCCAAAATGTAATAATTTCTTCCATATCCCATTTCCGACGATTCCTGAAAATGTCATCCAATTCCATTGGGATCTTTTCAAGTTTTTTTGAACACAAACAAACAAACACCAGCAAAAACTTAACCTCCGTTCTTGCGGGGGGGCTATGGAAGTTTCTAAATTCCGAGGAGCATGTGGATGAATTGCGGAGACACAGATTTTTAAAATAATTTTTGAATGACAAAAATCATTTTGGCCTACATCTGTGAGGAACTTTCCCCAACTCGCATGGACATATCAGATCTATATCTACATACAAAAGAGGCCTGGGTCGCATTTGAAATCTCAAATCTAATTGTACTGCTCATAATGACATAAAAAACAAAAACAGCTACTGGTCACATATGAGCAAATAAATCAGAATTGACCTGCAGTGTGAATGTAGTCCCAGATTGTGGTTAAAGTCTTCCATCCATTTGGCACAGTCGATGCCACTGATTTTCGGTAGGTTAGTGGGTTCTGTTTAATTTTAATTAAATGTATTAATTTATTTTTATTTTCCAAACAAATTATTGTATTATTGTAGTTGCAGTTTGTGGCGTAGAACTGTACTGATGTTCTTTCCAAACACACTGTAGCTATTCTGCAGATAAGTCTTAAAGCAAGCACAAATGACTAATGAAAGTGTACATAATACAGATAAATGCACAGTGAGGTCACCTTGTGTGCATACATGCCGGTTTCTTTCAATCGCTTCTTTAATGGTATGCAATATCATGAAATTATTGACAAGAGAGATTCCCTTACCCTGCTTCATTTTCAATACGAAGACAAAGCCATCATTACTACACATAACCGATAGACTTGAAATGCTGTAGAGCAGCAAAATGAGCACACACACACACACACACACACTTGCTCCGAAGTAACTTGGTGTTCCAAGAGTCATGATGTACGTCTTCAGCACGAGGGGCCCCTCTTTTAAATGACGTAAAATATACTGCCCTTCGAACTGAGCCAAAATCCACACATTAAAGTCAACAAAGCAAAGCAAATGGAAAGAGCAGAGTTCAAACAGTAATTGCATACATGAATAAAACTGCATTCCTGTGTCCACTTCAAACTAATTTCATGAATTTGACATCCTGAAACGAGAGCTTTGCCCTGAGCTCCAGGACCCGTTTACTTGATGAATGTGCTTCCCCTCTGACAGGGTGCCCTTCAGCAAGGTTGCGGCATGCCAGCTACGCTCCTGAATGAATAAATGATTGCAGCACCTTTTCATCTGGGCGGCTCATGTCGTGTGGATGCTCCCAGCTCAGCTGGAGTCCCAAAGCAAGCTGGGACATTCAGGACTCATTTATTCCCTCGAACATTACATAAGACTTGTGTGGCTAACGCATCAAGGCTGGCTCGGTTTTAATCAGTCCCAAAGAGAGATGATGTGACATCATTTGCAGAGGAAGCATGATTCTCCTAATAATAGATCCACATCATAATTTTCAACTACTGTGTGAGGGCCACACCATCTACCATTCTATAGATGAATTTTCAAAAGGTAGGATATGTATTAACTAATCATAAATGTAAGTACAATGGTAGTAGAGTATAGAAAACGTGTTCACGGCCTTCTGCATGTAGTTTTTAACATTATTCGAGCCCTTTAGACATGAAAACTCCTATTGTTACCTTTACACTCAAATTACCCCATATTATAGACATAAGAGTAATACTTCTGTTCGTGTGTGTTGATATAAATGTCTTCCCTAAGGGAGCTGAGTGGTAGGTGGACAGGAAGTGACATCGATAGTTCAGAGTTGACTTTCAGCTTGATTTGGGTTATAGCAGGAACAATTGCCCGGGTTTGATGACGATTGAAGGTGATTTTTATTAGGGATTATTGTGCCGGTTGTAAACCTAATATAATATTATATAATAAATAAATAACATAAATATGATAAATATATACCTGCAATAAAAGCCTGTGGTTCCGGGAGTCAAGTCTGGCACGTGTTGTCTCTCACCAAACATAACAGTAACTACTGTAATTACTGACACCTAGTAAATTGTACATTGCAATTTATTATTCAAAGCATATTTGAATGCATCTTCTGAATGCCTTCTATTTGTATATTATCTCATTTAGCAATTTATGCTTGAAAATGCCTAATTTAGGCAAAACATATATACAATTTGCTTCAGACTGGATTTTTTACTAATAATCCTCTGTATTCATAATTTATTAATATTTTTGAAATATCGTGAGAGTGAACCTGCAAAATTTAAACCGCAGAGTGGCAAGGGATGACTGTAACAAGGATCCCACAAAAAAACCAATATATTGGATCATATTTAAATCACACATGCACAATGTGAAACTTTTTAAATATAGTTACACAATTAATACAACACAAATGTGTTTAGGCTTACTAAGTACTTATCATTCTTGTAAGATAACAGCATACCGACTATATCTGCATATTCAGTTTTTAAGTTGACTGCATTTTTATTTGCTTTGAGTTTTTCCCCCCCACTGCAATATTTTCCTTATTCTACACTTTATTTTTACACTTTTATGAATTATCGACCCATGATATAATAACAGCAGGACTGTACAATAAATGGGAAAAAAAAATCACACTAACATAAAGTCCAATTTTTAAATGACAGCGCCCACCTGCCCTGGCCAGCGGCGTATCAATCAGCTCGCGGGAGAAGCAAACGCATTAATAACTTTCCACTTGACTTGCTTTTATGTGCATGAACGTACTGTGAAGTGAGTGAGACATTTTTTTTACGTAATGGATTATTTTCAGCCTTTCTATTCATTTGTAAGTTGTACTTCATAACAGCTAACTTTGGCGTGAGAATCTTCAATAAAACACATTTATATACCAAAAATACAACTGAATTATGACCTGCTGTATACTGCATGTACTCTCTTACCCGTATCCTGTCGAAACTGATGCATGGACTGCAGATCAATGATGTAAGGAGAAAGCTGGCCATCCACTTGGCCCAGAACGACGGTTCCCCGGGGGTCCCCCTTCAAGATGTTCTCAATATGGTGGCAAACCGCAGCACTGTAGGGTCTCCAGCGGCCGTGTTCATTCAGCCACTCCCAGACCACCACTCTGGCCAGGTTTTGAGGAGGGTAGCCCAGCCCATTAACCGGCAGCAGCAAGCCTGCTCCAGGACGGGCCATCGTCCCTTGCAGACTAGACTGAGAACCACCTGTGAGTCAAATATCACCCTGGAACTTCACCATCATCATCAGCGCCATGGGTTAAAAAAAAAAAAAAAGAATACGTGAGTGACTTTAGTGCTGTGCTTTCAAGCAGGCAGCTTTGCAAGCGTCGTGGTCTCTAAAGGTTCTTCATGTAGAAGGTTGCCAGCTCCTTGTTGATCCAAACAGAAACCTCTCGGGTCCAATGTGGCAGATGTTGATGAGAAGCTGCAGCTGCAGCAGCGTCCTTCCTTCTCAGGAGCAGGTAAACAGAGGGGGGGCCGGCTGTAGACATGACAGAAGATGCACTGGTGAAGAAATGCTGAGTTATGTCTTTCTCAGACATGACACCGTAGCACCGTGTAGCTTGTAATCAATGCATCAGCTGATTGGATGTCATCTGCGTGTTATCACACGTCCAGTGTGTCAGCTGTTTGAAGGGGGAAAATGGTGATGCTCTTCAGGTTGGAGTGACTGATGCTATCACAACCTCGGCTGAGAGAATATCACCTTCACAAGCGCATGCAATCACAATCATTTTGCAAACTGCTGAGACACATCTTAGGCTCATTACGCATGCAACGTCACCATGTTGGAATTCACGGTGTCATACAGACCTGTAGGCTGCAGATGTGATGCCTCACATCTGTCCGGCAGAGGCTACATTTTACTGGTCGAAAAACTCACGGACGAAACGGGGAGGAAAAGCATGGCAAAATACTCAAAAGGGCCCGAGTCTTCACAAGTGTTAATTTCCTCGACGCGAAAAAACAAGCCGTCTTCTGCAGCCGCACGCCGAAACAACCGTCTAACATGACGCAGGAAACAGCGCGGTCGCTGCTTTATTGCCGTTTGTCTGTTTCCCCAGTTTGTTGCTCCATCCTGTTGGAGTGCCTCCGCGTCCCAGTTAGTCTTCTGTGAGGACGCGAGAGGCGCCCCTCAAGTCTGGCGAGCTGACATATTCAAAAGGGTAAACACTTTGCTTCTGACAATCCAAAGGTCCAATGTCCGAGCGCACCTGTATGGTATGGCGAGTGGCTGTGGAAAAACAACCAACTCGTCAATTGCAAATTGAGTAACACACGTCCACATCCGGTGTCGTATTTCAGAATAAAAGCACCAGCGGTTTTTTTCTGTGGACTCAATTTGGTCCATTTGGTTTTGTTGAGATGCATGTGAGACAAAACACTGCCATGTGTGAGTTATTCTTTTCAACTTTAATATGGGGTTAATGTAGGGGTGTCCAAAGTGCTGGCCGCATGGTGGCCAAGTGGGTAGCTGGTTGGCCTCACAGTCAGGAGGTTCTGTGTTCTAATCCCCGCCTCCCTCCCAAAGTCAGCTGGGATAGGCTCCAGCATACCCGTGACTAATGAGGATAAACAGTATAGAAAATAAATGAATGTCCAAAGTGCGTCCAGGGGTGATTTACAGTCAGAGCCTATTTTTTTTATTGGCCCCTTGCTTATGTCTGTATGAAGATAAAATTAACTCATTATAATAAAGTTGCCCCGTCCACTATAAAACAAAGTTACGATGGTGACGTTTTGTTCAAGGAAAAGCATGGCAAGTTAATTTATAGAACTCAATTATATACAGAAAGTAATTCAAGAGGCTTTACAGAAGAGTATAATCACTTCATAAAATATTTATAAAAACATAAAATCATTCTAAAATCATTAAAACAAAATTCCAAAAATCATTCCAGTAATACAAAAAACAAAAAAATAAGACAAATAGTGTAATTAAAATACTTTCAGTTGTCAAAGGTACAGTTGGAAAGTAGATTTCAGCCTGGATTTCAACATTGCCAAAGTTGAGGACTGTTGTACACAAAAAGACTTTCACAGGAGGTCAGTGCAGAGACCTGACTATTGGATTAGTATGGTCATATTTCCTTGTTCTAGTCAGGACTCAGACTGCATGTACTGCAGCTGTTTTTCAGCTTGTTTTCAGCCCAGTGAGAAGGCTAACCTGCAAAGACAAAGGCATCGATTAAGTTTTGACAGTACTTTCTTGATTTTGGAAATGTTTTTAGGTGGGAAAAAGCTGCTGACAATTAGGTTTTAGAGAAAGAGTGTCTGTGGCCAAAGACAGTGATTTTAGTTTTATCTGAGTTAAGCTGGAGAAAGTTGCTTACTGTTGCACACTGATCTGTTTGATGCAGCGACAGAGTAAATCTGCATAGCCATGCTCATTTGCACAGTTGTGGTAGGACACATTGCAGCTGCATATTAGCTGGCCAAAAGGAAGCATGTACAGACTGTAGGGGTCCCGAGATTGACCCCTGGTTCACCCCACAGGCCATAGCCATTTGATCTGAGACACAGTTACCAATACTCACAAAGTAGTTCCTGTCCTCCGGATAGGACTTGAACCAGTTTACAGCAGTACCAGAGATTCCCAGTCATTTTTCGAACCTCTGTAATAAGATCACACAGTCACCTGTGTCAAAGGCACTGCTCAGGTCTAGCAAAACTAAAACTGAGACTTTGCCTGCATCTGTGTTCAGACGTATATCATTTGTCACTTTGATCAGCACCTTTTCCCGTTGGCTCTTTGGCACTCCCTTTTTGTGCCTTGACACTCTTTCTCCATGCCACCTTTTCTATTCTACCATTCTAACCTAACGGGACTATCCAAAACATTTACAACACTTTATGTAAAAGAGCTCAACAGATCATTAAGGTTAGAACTTGGAGAGTTTTCAAACCTCATTAATGGGTCTTCCTTGAACAACTGCAGACCCACCTGTTGGTTTGGGTGTATCAGACAGGTCAAAGAAAACACAATATCAGATAGAGTGTTGCCAAACCTTCAGTGAGTAAGGTACATACTCATACATACAGCCGACGGATGTGCTCCACTACAGTGGTTGGGAATCCCTGTTTAAGCACACTTTGACTTACATTGGACTGGTTTTAGCATAATTAATGCACAAAAGGTATCAACGTGGCTCCTCTATCCTCCAATTTTTTTGTATGCGTCCGTCTGCAGTAAAAGTTTGGACACCGATGGGCTAATGTGAGGTCTTTTGTGCAAGATATGCAAGAAACAAAAATGTGAAAGTGTGAAAATGACTAATATGTGCGCATTGGAAATGTAAACTCAAATCCACCAAACACAGTTTTTTTTTAGAATAAGATGATACAAGTTCACATCTCACCTTGTGCTTTGACACAATTGAGCTTCTGTCTTTCCAAGTGTCTTGCATTTTCTAAAGGTGTTTGTTTGTCAATAGGATGATCATTATATTTACAAAAAAAAAGCTAATTCAATTCACGCGCTTGTTATATTACATGCTCATATTACTACATAGTCATACATACACTGTACATACTGTATGTACATACTCATTGTTATATACCCGTATGTAGGCTGATTGCTACAGCAGCACCATCTAGTGGGAATTTGGAAAAACGCGCAGCAACAGTCACGTGATCAACGCTTTAAATCCTATAAAGACTGGAGGCTACATACTGAAAAATCATAGGATGCGGGGGTGGCCACTTTGGTTTACTATATTTATATGTATGTATATTTGATTTCGTAAACGGGCCAAAAAACTATGTACAGTATATACTTCAATTATTATGCTGTGGTGGACACTAAAGGGCATGTCTCTCACCCAGGCAGCAGTCGGGTTGGGGGCGAGGTTTGTTTCTTTTGTTTGGTGTGAGCACCAACCCCTGCGTGTCAGGTGACCACATGTTTCAAGCAGCAGGTAAGTGTGGTTCCTCTTCGGCCTTATCGCCCCAACTCCCAACTCCAGTTTCTCCCAGAGCTCTGGCAAATCGACCAGTCTTTGTGGTTCCAGCATGTCGAGGCGCGGTTCCACTTGAGGGGATCACAACAGCAGCGCCCTCATCTCATTTATAGTGTGTTCGGCCCGCTTCCTTATCTCAATCACCTCTTTGATCCATCTCAATCACCTCTTTGATCCATCTCAATCACCTCTTTGATCCATCTCAATCACCTCTTTGATCCATCTCAATCACCTCTTTGATCCATCGTCAGTGTTTGTTGGTTTCTGTCTGGTTTCTGATTCGGGCATTGACCCGGTCCATGATATGGCTGATTTTTGGCTTCTTGTGAGTTTTCCCGTTGTCTCTTTCTCACATTGTTTTTAGTGTTTTTTGTTGTGTTGAATGTCCTTCCTGTTTCTCCCAGGTACAATTTGCTGCATGATTTGCACAGGATTTCATAGATAATGTTGCATTTTGTCCTGTTCTATTCTGTCCTTTGTGTGTATCTTGTCTTGTTTTTATTGGGTTCACGCATTAATAATGAGTTAATAGAAATTTCCTTCAACGCCACACAATTACCATGGGTACCCGTGACCCTAATGAGGATAAGCGGCATAGAAAATGAATGAACGTCCGGTTTGGTTGCATGGTGGCCAAGTGGGTAGCATGTTAGCCTCACAGTCAGGAGGTTCAGGGTTTGAATCTCCAATGGGCATCTCTGTGTGGAGTTTGCATGTTCCTCCCGTGCGTGGTACTCTGGTTTCCTCCCACATTCTAAAAACATGCATGTTAGGTTAATTGGCGACTCTAAATTGTCCATAGGTATGAATGTGAGTGTGAATGTTTGTCTGCCCTGCGACTGACTGGCATTAAGTCCAGGGTGTACCCCACCTCTCGCCCAAAGTCAGCTGGGATAGGCTCCAGCATCCCTGTGACCCTAATGTGGATAAGCGGTATAGAAAATGGATGGATGGATGGACAACCAGTTCGAAAACGTTGTATTTAATGTTGTGCAACAAGCGGGAACAAATATTGAGGAGAAATGGACAAGGAAAATTGTATTTTGAATGGTAAGTTTAGTTTCTTGGCAGATGCCTCTCGACAAGACCCAAGTTATTTTATATCTACTGCTTCTGTGAATTGCATTGTCATGTCGAGTACATCGAGTTTCAAATGCTACTTGCCGGAGAATACTGTATGTAATTTTAATTGTCATTTTTACAGTGGTACCCTGGGATACGTGTGTCCATACTAACAAGCGTGAAGGGCAGGGAGGAATCGCAATATTAGTGCAAACCTGGCGACATGTATGAATTTGTCCTACCCAGCATGCAGTTTGACTCTTGGAGAAAAGAAACCGGAGAAAACCCACACACTCACAGGGAGAACATGCAAACTCCACACAGAGATGCCCAACGGAGATTCAAACCCTGAACCTCCTGACTGTGAGGCCAACATGCTACCCATTCATCCACCGTGCGGCCTAAGCGAGTTTTGATGTCTATTATTCCCATAATGTATGGTAAAATTATGTCTGTTTTTTATTTTAGGTTTTTGTTGTCCTGTTTTACTTGTTTTTTACAACCAGGTGGACCTGTCAGGTTCCACGTCTAGGAAGTACAGCTTATAAGCGCTACGTCACACTGGGCAGCAGACCCCGTTGAAGAAAAAAAACTGCAAATGGCAGTCAAAACATGTGAAGATTCAACTTCCACTCAATATTGCTTAAAAATTAAAAAGACAAAATGAACCTAATCGAGTTAATAAGTGATTGTTTTACTGCGCCGCATTCTGAATGTATTTTTTAAATCCTATTTGAAGGTCATATATACAAAATTATAAGGAACAACAGACATGTGGATCTTTGACAGTTCTGCTTGGTTTTAAAAAGCACATAATCACAGTCGAGACATTACTAACATACTCTGAACAATGTTGTCATCAACAAATAAAGCTGGTGGTTGATCATCCATGAATGTAATAATGCAGCAGCATGATTCTTCTCACAGAATGACGTACACAAAGAAAGCCATGATAGCAGCACTGATGAGACCTGAGATCGGAACAGTGACAAACCAGGCAATAAATATATTCCTGAACAGATGCCAGTCCACCGATTTCCTTGAGCGCAGCCATCCCACAGCTACTACGGATCCCACCTGTGTCAACATGATAGAGTTCATAACAGCCTACTTTTGTCATATTCTGTAATTCCATTACCTTGCAGTGTGTTGTGCTGACAGGAAGCCCAACATTTGATGCCACAACAACCGTGATAGCAGAGGCCAGCTCAATGCTGAAGCCACTATAATAAAGAAAAAAATGCTTTAACTGTGGCACAGTATACAGTACGTAGGTGTGGGGTAGCAAGAGTATTTTTGTGTCATACCTAGAAGGTGTAATGGGAGTAAGGTCTTTGCCCATAGTCTGGATGACCCTGCGGCCCCATACCCAGAGCCCCAGGCAAATGCCTACTCCTCCATAAAGCAGTAGCCAGATAGGTGTGGGTGCATTGGAATCCACAGAACCGCTCTGGTATAGAAGCCAGAGGGCGACAAGTGGACCAATAGCATTGCTATAGGAGAAAATGTGCTGTGCATTAATTCAAACGACTTTAACACAATAATGATTTTATTATAAGAGCAAGTAGAGTTGTTCTCTACCACATCCAAAAGAGCATTGCGTTTAGGAATGCTTGTTTCTTTTTTTCAAGCATAGAGGTGCTGCTCAAAAAATTTGAATCACTAAAAAGTTGATGCCTTTTGGTAATTTATTGAAAATTTGAAACTCATATATTTTATACAGTTTTGCATTGCACACATGCTTAAGTGTTAATTTCTTTTAATTTTGCTTATTATAACTGACAACTAATGAAACCCCTAAATTTACTATCTCAGAAAATTCGAAAACACCTCCAAAGGCTCTTTAAATGGTCTTGTAGTCTAGTCCTGTAGGCTATACAATCATGGGGAAGACTGCTGACCTGACAAAAACATGATCATTGACACCCTGCACAAGGAGGGTAAGACACAAAAGGTCATTGCTAAAGAAGCTGGCTGTTCCCAGAGCTCTGTGTTCGACCAAGGTCCTAGGTCAGTGCAGCTGTATACCAGGAAGTTTTAGAGCACTTCATGGTCTTTGCTGCTGTTCAAATATATGGAGATGCAGATTTCGTTTTTGGACTTGGCACCTGCACACAGTGCCTAAACTACCAGTCCTTGGTTCAAGGATACCTGACCTCAATCCCATAGAAAATTCATGGGGTATTGTCAACAGCAAAATGTGAAACGACATACCCAGCAATACAGAAGAGCTGAAGGCCACTATCAGAGCACCTTGGGCTCCTACAACACCAGTGTGGCAACAGTGCCACAGATTGATCGACTCCATGCCATGCCGTATAGCTGCAGTAATTCAGGCAAAAAGAGCCCTGACCAAATACTGAGTGCTGTACATGTTCATACTTTTCAGTTGGCCAACATTAACAAAAAATTAAAGCCCTTTTTTTATATGTCATAAGTAATATTCTAATTTTCTGAGATAGTGAATTTGGGATTTTCATTAGTTTTCAGTTATAATTCTCAAAATTAAAAAATAAATAAATCTTTGAAATATATCAGTCTGTGTAATAAATGTCTATTATATACACGTTTCACTTTTTGAATTAAATTACTGAAAAAAATCTACTTTTTGGTCATATTCTAATTTATTGAGCAGCACCTGTATGTTTCACACATTTGTGTGTACCTTACATTGCAAAAACTGACATCTAAGCAACATTAAATACCTTAAATCAAGATCGACATTTATTTTCATGCTGGTTAATTTCCATGTTATAACAATTTTTTTTCTCAATTAACACAGTATGTACTAAAATATAATATATATAATATGTATAGAAATAATTATAAAGTTATAATCGGTAATCTGCTAACAGAACAATAACATGTCTTGCCAAAACAACAAAACCACCATCTGTTTTGCCATAAGTTATTTTTTTAATTTAATAGTGTTTCTCACCCTCTGCATGTAAAACTATTATTGTCAAACTATAAAAAACATGTTTTGTGTTAACATTTTGGGCTTTCTGGAATGGATGACTTGGATTTACTTTATTTAATATTTATTTCTTATAGAAAAAGCTCCAGTTTATCCAGTTTCTTTATTGTCGGATCTTCTGGAAAGAAAGAGAGATGTTAACCAAGGCTCTACTGTACTGTATATATTTAGTTAAATATATATGTGTACACAAAGCTTTGTGTTTTTAGTATCAACATGTCAGCCTTTTCTTGTTACATTTTGCCTTGTTCCTCAATTTTTTTTCCTGTTAAATTTTGTGCACAAGGGCCACAAATGGACTCCTGGCTGCACTTTGGACACCCCTGTATCCAGTGATGCGCGGTGAGGTTCATGATAGGTCAGACGCTGACTATAAAAACAGTCAGTTATACAAACATAAACCCAAAATAGAAGATAAGCCTATACTTCAGTTTTGACCTTAATTGAAACAATTAGGTGTGTTTAAATCTTTCAGACACTTGCACACTGTTCAGCAATTTGATAGCAAGAAATTCAAAGAATATTTCTTATAAAGTCAAATTCAAATTTTTTTGCTGATCTAAATGAAGACCGTGCGCCTGTCCTTTAGTTTTGAGATGTAATCCTTCATTTTGGGAATTAAATGGAAATTATTTGCAGGTTGTTTTTGTTACAGAGTACTTTTCCGTGGGGAAAATGAGCTAATGTTACATGCTGATTTTTATTTTAATTTTTTTTTACTAGCGTTGTCTTCTACGCATTGTGCACGGATATCAGTCACGTGACGTCTGGAGCTCTATGACGCTCAACTCATCACTGCCACAAGCTGGTGCGGCACCGTACATACCAGACTCCACTGTGCACTTTTAATGGTGTTTCTGGTCGATAGGAAAGACTAAATGTCACACACGTTCAGGAAATATTATTAGACAGTCTAACAATATTATTAAACGTCAGTATGTGCAGTGAGTGATACATGAGTGATAAAATGTATATTATTGGCAATGCAATGAGGAAAAACCAATGTCTCCTTTGTGAAGCCACGGACCAATCACCACCTGCCTGAATGGATGTGTGCGTGGTCACTTGAAGCACCATGAGAGCGATAACTCAACGTGACTCTCGTAGCTGTGCTTACTATACATTGGAACAGGAAATATGAAAATTCAGCTATTTTACTAATGAAATAAATGAAATTATTTGATTGAAAAAGAAAATCAATGTAGAGCACGGACCACTGAACTAAAATGGAACAATTTAATGTAATCATAAGTTTTTTGTTTTACTATTCAGTATTCACATGTAATGGAAAAGAAAGACCACGAGGGGGCAATGGTGAGGCTCAGCCTCACTTGCGGACCCTGAACGCATGTCACTGCCTGCATTACAGTTTCTATGGTATGCAGCAATATTGTATCAACATCTTACCTGACATCATTTCCACCATGAGCAAAAGAGCCGAAGCATGCCGTTAGTATCTGGAGGAACTGAAAAAGGGATGAAACAGCTGGTTGGTCGAGCTCCAGCTCATCTTCCTCAGGAGGATGCTCCCAAGCAGCCTCCTGTGTCACACTTGCATCTTTGAAAGAACTTCCTCTAGTCATTGCTGAACTGTAGCTGCTGTAGCTGCCCACTCTGGACCTCCTCCTCCAGTCATCCACCTCTTTGTTCCTTGGTTCGCCCTGGATGCCATAGATGGCCATGGTGTAGGAGGTGTAGCTGTTGTTTCTCCGAATGGGCTGCTCCTCGGTGTCACTGTCACCAATACAGTCACCCACTTTGGCCATGTGGAGCTTGTGAAGCAGGTCTTTGTAGAGACCTGAGTCTTTGTGGATTGCGTGCGACCGTCCGCTATGAGGGTCTGTGATCATCATTGGACCAATGGGGCCATTTAGTCCTGTAAAAATAAATCAGCACAGGTAAACTTGCTTCTAGTTTATCTGAATGTATTTGTTTTTATGTCTTTTCTCACCATTACTGACATCCAGGTCTTTGGTTTCCATGTCTAAATCAGCCTCCTCTGAGCCTCCAAGTTTGAAAGCGACACCCTGACTGCTTTCTGAATGGGTCTGACAATGAGGAGGACTGGGTATCGACACAGTCATTGCTTGACTGTGCGGTTCAGCGTTCTTCTCCATCAGAGGAGTCTCACAGGGACCAGGACCTGTTTCTTCTTCTCAAGAACCACACAGGAGGTATTCAATCTCACAGACATAGTAAAAGCACATGTACAGTCCTTTGTGTTTGATGGAAAATATATACGAGTACTCACGTTTGATTTTCTTCTTGAGGCGCGGACAGACAACAAACCAAACAACCAATGCTGTGATGACCCCACAGCCCAGCGAGATGCACACTGTACCCCACCATGGCACTCTGTCAAATCCCAATACTATGCATAAAGAAATGCGGGGCATGATTCAATTGCTTCTTTATATACTCACAAACAATGCTGTCACCCAGTAAAAGACAGACAGGCTTGCCACAGTCGAAAACCATGCATCAAGCATCTGCGTCTGCATATGAATGGCTGCTTGTCTATACTGTATGTATCCTGTGATTGACTGGTGTGTATCTTCTCCAAAGTCTGGTAGGATAGGGTACACCTTATGTGAATAAGCTAAGTGGTAGAAAATGAAAGAATGAATAAATGTACTTATAATGCATGATCCAACAAATATATTTTAAATCATGTCTTGCATGATTTGACAAAACAGATACATTAGTGTGTATCATCTGTACTAATTTTCTTTTGTTAATTTAGACATTTTAGAATTCTAGTCCTTGTTTGGACAGCCTGTTCTTACTGACTAACGATATCAGTCCAAGTGCACACATAGTGACAAGAGACAACATACTTGTAGTCCTCTGATAAGATTTTTTTCATGGGCACTTTGAGTTAGATCACATTCTTATTATAAACATGGCTTGTGTTTTAAGAAACTCACTTTGAGAATTATGTGCATCAAACACAAATTTGACAAAAATAGAAGAATTCTAGTTATCACAGATGGATAACTAAAACTTGTGGCAATTGTGCTGTAAAAGCTGTATGGGTGTAGCCATCTTTAAAAACCATGTGACCAAAAAACGTATCGACTGCAAGTAGAGATAGAGTGCATTAGAAATTTGACGTGTGCAGGGACTATTATGGGATAGGACGTCAAAGTAAAAAGAAGTCACTACTCCGTATTTATGCATAGCAGGAGTTATGGTGTGTAACATTCTATGCAACTTTCTGATCATTACCTCCTACTACTGTACTGTACATTTGATCCCTACCTGTACTTTATATGATCAGAGCTGTAGCTTAGTTCACATTGCCAAGCAAGACCTGATCACATTAAACGCCACAGCAGCCATCTTTTCATTGTAATCGTTTGGTAGCCTTAGAATCGCATTTCTGCTATTTGATAGTTTAATTGTGGAGTTAACTGTGTTGGTATTTTGTATGGGCCGCACAGTGGCTGAATGGGTAGCATGTTGGCCTCACAGTCAGGAGGTTCTGGGTTTGAATCTCCGTTGGGGATCTCTGTGTGGAGTTTGCATGTTTTCTCCGTGCGTGCGTGGGTTTTCTCTGGGTACTCCGCTTTCCTCCCACATTCCAAAAACATGCATGTTAGCTTAATTGGCGACTCTAAATTGTCCATTAGAGTGTGAATGCTTGTATCTCTTTGTTTGTCTTTATGTTCCCTGCAATTGACTGGCGACCAGTTCAGGATGTACCCCGCCTCCCGCCCAAAGTCAGCTGGTATAGGCTCCAGCATACCCGCGACACACCTCCTGCCCAAAGTCAGCTGGGATAGGATCCAGCCTACCTTCGACCCTAATGAGGATAAGCGGTATAGAAAATGGATGGATGGATGGTATTTTGTATTCCTCCCTGAAGGTGTTCTCTCTGTAGAATTTGGACAAAATTGATAAACTGTGGCAGGGATAAGACAAAAGAAAAGGCGACTAATAATAATAACTAGTAATATTTAGGAATGTTCGATATTGGCCTTTTTGCTGATATCCCATATGCCGATATTGTCCAACTCTCAATTTCTGATTCCGATTTCAGCCGATACGATACTGAGATGTGTAACATCATATATCTTCTGTCGTGAAATTGACACATATCTGTTGCGAAGCTAATGGAGACAACATCAGCAATTAGCTTCTTGACGTGGTTATAAACAACATTGTAAAACATCTGAGAAATACTTGCGATTAAGCATGGCAAAGCATGGGCCACCAACAAACAGTGGCATCGTCTTGGGCATGTGAACATTAAAATGTCCATCTTTAAATCATTTTTTAAAATGGGTTTTTATTATAGGGAAAAAACCCGATGCCGATATCTGCAGATTCGACACTTTTACGCCAATATCGGACCGATGTTATTGGATATTCCCAGTAATAATAAGTAGCAACAAAATCCATCCAAATTTGCCCCCTTTTTTAGTCATTCTTCTTGTTGTCAACCTTGACACACTCAAGTTAAAAGAGGAACTGCTGTAGTGTGTGGTGTGTAGTACCACTCACATGGCGCTCCTGTAAACATAATGGAGAACAGGTTGATGGCCATAGTGATGGCGTAGAACAATGGAAGAGCTCGAAGGCCATTGGGCAATGGGTTAGCCTGCCGAAAAGGTCACATGTGTATAATACATGAAAACAAAGTCAAACATTTACAAAAAACGTTACTTATCGAGGGTTATTCCGAGTTCAATATTGCATTTCATACTAAACCCACACCTCCTTCATATTCATATTGACCAGAATATAACATTTTTTTCCTTAACAAAAAGTCTTAAAAGAAGGGTCATCATACAGTTGGGGTCTAGAGATGAGAAATGTAAACCAGCAGGGGCCGTCAAACAACGTTTCCCCAAGTGCATCAGTGTTTTTTTTCCTGTCACTCACACACCAATGACAAGACAGATGCCACCATATAACATAAACCCTCTCAGAAATGTTAGGAATTAAAGTTGAAGTTGAACAAGGAGTTTTACAATACTGTTGTCCCTCGCTATCACGGTTCATTGGTTCCAGACTCATCTGCACTGCATGAATGTCTGCAATGTAAAATTTAATAATAATGAATGGAATATTTCTGAAGCATTGAAAACCTGTTTATGACTTTTATCTTTTTTTTTACCGTTATTGAAGACTTTTACACTCCTGTTATTCTTTGCTTGCACCACTTTGCTCATGTGCAGGCTACGAGATCACAACACAAGAAACGGCCACGGCTTTAAGCATAGCATGTTAGCGATCTAACTAGGTAACTTCCACTTGACTTCTTCTAAACTGAAGTGAGGAAGAAGGACAAAATATGAAGACAAAAACTTCCACTTCCACATGGAATGGGAGGAAAACCTTTTTAACTCTAACATGCTATGACTGACTACATGCGGTGTGAAAGTAAAACAATGTAATGACACGTCTCATCTGTGTTTAGTGTCATTACTTATGCCAAGTAATTAAAATACTACATATGACTTGTCTTTCAATATTTTTGACTAATAATGGGCCACAGTAAACCACAAAACAGCAATAATTTATTAATTCATTTTTGAAAAAACGCAATAGAGTGAGGGAGCGATGTTTGAACCTCAATGTAGCGAGGGACGACTATGATGGTGATCAGGAGTCATCAAACAACTGTCAAGCAGCTAAGAAATATAATATTCTTTTGTATTGCAATCTACTGGTAGTTTTTCCAAAAACGGTCATCTTATATTAGGGTCAACACGGTTTATGCTAATGACACTTAGTAACCTGTAAAAGAGTTGGCTTACCTTGTTAAGAATGAATTTCCGAACAAAGTAAAAAAGAATTCCAGACAGTGTACCAGACAACATTGGCGACAGGAACCAGGATGCCACTTGGGACGGCAACAGAAAATAATAACCTTAGTTTTAATTCACATGTGCATTTCACCTACTGTACTAAAACACATAGAGCGTACTTACCAATGCGGAGAAGCTCCACCCATTTGACCCCGTGGTGACCTCTGGCTACCAGAGAATAACCTATTGTGGCTCCAACAATACAGTGAGTTCCAGAAATTGGGAGCCTCAGGAATGATGCAAACAGCTGCCACACAGCAGAGCCTGTAAAAGTATTGCATGGCTTGTGCTCCAAGTTTGGAAAATGGCTTGGTAAGATCACAGGAAGTAAACTACCAATCTGAGTTCTTACCACACATTGCACTTATCGACCCTGCCATCAGGACATGTTCAGAGCCGTTGTACATTTGGACGTCGATGATGCCCTTTCGGATGGTCTCACTGACTTTGGCCCCCAGCAGGACTGAGCCTATTGTCTCAAAGACGGTAGCCAGGATGCAGGCCTGCCGCAAGGTAACCACCCCAGAGCCGACTGCTGTACCAAAGGAGTTGGCGACATCGTTGGCGCCCACAGAAAAGGCCAGGATGAAGGCGATTGCGAAGCCCAACACCAGAAGCCACAAGTGGCCGGACATGTCCGACTGAGAGGCTATAGCCACTGTGGTACTGGTGGCGGCAAGGGCCGCTAGCGTGGTGGTATCCATCAACTTCTTGCAAATGAAGTTTTAATCTGAGTTGCTACCAAGTTAACTGATGTATGCAGTGGTTTTATAAAATGCTTTTGATGAATTATGAAATTATAGTGACGTGAAGCAATCAAAATGTGTGACTATCTTGAAATGCATGGCTTGTCTGCAGGCTTCAAATTCAGGTGTGAGGATATTAGGATGCAAAGAATGGCATTCATTGTCAGAGCAAACCTGCGGTGAGATGTGCTGCAAAATAGAAGCACATGAGTTATTCAACAATAATTCCACAGAAGCCATAAATACTAGTTCTTACATCTATGAACTCTCGTCAAACCAATAGCTTTGTGAAAGTTGCAGTGATAAGACATTCTGGTTTCCCAGGTATGATTTAAAAGGGAAGTGGTGTTTAAAGAGGTGTTCATGTAAATGACATTACAATGTTAAAGCCTAACTGCTGCTGTTATCTCTCTGAACAGTTTGGGTGGGAGACGTTTAACTCGCCTAAAGTTCATACTTTCCTGCAAAAATATGACGAACGAAGTAGAAATGTGTAAAGCAGGTTTGATAATGGCTGTAAAGCACCTACGGTGACCGAAAGCACACATCCGATAACATCCTCTTTTGTGTACATATTTGTTATCAATATTTAATAGGGGGTTTATAACAGTACAATGTTGTAAATTAGAAAACAGGTCAATATAGCCTTTCTTTTATCGGTTTGTCAGTGACACTTCTGTAATTGTAACAAAAAAGGACTCACACCAACAGTAGATGTGCTCCAAAACATCAAAAAATAGTACAGAGCTGTGAATAATTTGTCCTTTCAGAGGTGGCAGCAGGCAGTATTCGTGAACAAAGTTAACATCACAGTAGAAAGTAGTGGCATTTTAATCTCCTTAGCCGCTCTTGCATAACAGAAATGGAGCAACGTGATGGCAAAAAGACAAGAAAGTGAGGACACGGGATAGCAGGAAAAAACAGTTGGTACTCACAATTGTTCCAGAAGTGAAAGCGTCTCTCAGCTCTTGGTTGTGTCCCACTGATAGGAGCCAAGCAGCCTCAATGAGCTGAATGCTAAGTGCTGCTGGAACACCAGCTGTGGCTGTGAGTGGCACAGCCTACAGTGTTAGAAGGTGCACTTTTTATATTCAGCAGGTTGACTACACGCCTTTCCATTCTGGTCATGAGACTTAAAGCTAATGTTTAGCCTCTTTGTTGTCATGGGAAAATAATTGCAGCACTCTTTGTGAAAAATCAGAACTTGTTTAATAACCATAAATGTTAAAATTATAGATTTTTTCCTTAAATTCCAATAAATGTACTGGAATTGTATAATTTTGGCTTTCAGATTATGTGGAATACAATTCAAATCTAAGTGTACTTAGAGTTGTATCATGGATGTAAGTCAAATCAATTTCTACATGTGCAGTTCAGGTCATGGGAATGAATGTCATACACATTTTGGGCTCTTATTGCTTTATTTGAACCCTGGAATGAACAATATCCATCTTCTAAACAAGAATTGGGTGCACAAAATGGCCTATTCAAATTTAAGACGTCAAAATTATTCAAACAGATACAATTACAGTATATATTGTAATTACATACACACCCACCAATACTTGATTAGATGTCCCTTACCAAGTTTTACCCCCCCCCATCAGTGGTGGGCGATGCATTTCGTACCTGGGCATTCAGTGGGGACTTAAGGGACCACGTCACAATTATACATTATCACATTACACAAATATACATTACACAATTACATTATATAATAACACATCAAAAACACAATACACCAATTCATACCAATGCCTTTATTACTAAAGCAAAAAAACCAGTAACCCTTTATCTTTAAATATTGTTTCTGAACAACACCAAACCTCTAGACTACAACATCTCCGGGAGCAGTTTCAAATTAATATTTATCTGATAACATGACAAAAACATTAAAAATTACTCACTCGTAAGCACTAGTCTGGAAGACTTCCGGTGGAAGTGGTGAACAAACATTTACCCCAGCTGGCATATATAAAACATATATACTGAGTCAGCTTTTTTTATGGCACTCTTTTTTTTACCACTATTAGATCATGTCCCTTCTATAGAGGCTTGTGTCAGGAAGGGCAGCCGATGTAAAACTTTTGCCAAATCAAAACATGCAAATCAAACAGAAGAACATGATTTGCTGTGGCGACCCTGGACGGGATCTGCAGGGATAAGCTAAAAGGAAAAGAAGACACTGTATAAACACATTTGTTTACACGCAGAATGATGAACAACACCGTGTCTACCTTGATGCATTCAAGCAACACTGGGAATTTTGAGTGTTAGGGAATAAGCTTTCAGACATAACTGACTGAAAATGTTGACCTTACGATACCCTGTAATGTGAATCTGAAATCTGAATGGTTAAAGAAAGAACCCCATTGCTAATAGTGTTAACACAACATGGGCCAGCTCTCCTGATCCTGAAGGCACTGGGCAGAGCACACTGACACTGCAACACATAACAGCTGAAATTTGACAAAAAAGTCTTACCTACACATACATGTACTGAAAGCAGAGCAAAGCGACACGCTACTGTAAAGTATGTAAATGGTAAATTAAATAAATTATACCAATTATTACAATTGAATGGAAAAAATACTAGAATGCCAGTAAATGTATGTCAGTGCTACTGTGTACTGTATAATCCACAAATGTTCGATGGGGTTGTGGTCGAGTCTTTGGGAAGGCCATTCCAAAAAACATATGATGATTTATACAGGGCAAAATATAATGTCTATCCAATAGTCAAAGCATTCTTCTGCACAGTTCATGCGGAGTTTGTAACCATGCCCTCACAAGATGTGTTACTGTTCAACCTGTTATTTCATCACAGATGACTCCTTACTGAGAAGAGTGAGTGTAAGCAGAATGGACTTGTTTCCGAAATGCTACATTGCCTCCAAATCTGCTGATGGCTTCCTCCTTATTACTCATTGATTTAGCACCTGTTGAACGAGGCAGTTTGGATGTGCAACATCGGAAGAGTCAGCACACAAATGATGAACCAAATTTGGAATAGTTTGACCTTCCTGCATATAAAAGATGTGACCTCTACTAATAAAAGTGATTGTCAAGATAGACACTTGCGGTTTCTTTTAAAGTAATTTGAACAACCTTACTTATTCAGTAATGATAGGGATAATATTTGTAAAATTGGATGTTGGAAAATGTTCTGGCTGTACAATTTACTTGTGTAAAATTGTTCTGCAATTTAAACAAACATGTGCAAAATCAACATCTCTGCATATGCGCTAGTAGTTTTTTTTAATGGACAGTAGATTCATTATTCTGTGACATGCATCAGTATATTTTTGAATGTTTTTAAATGTATGTAAGATTCTTAATCGTGATAATTTGGTAAAATGTTCCTGGTGAGGTTTGGACAATTATACATGCTTATACTGTCTACACTTTGTATACAGTTTAATATTGTTTTTTGTTGTATTTGGGGTGTGGAGAATTGTAATCTTCTGCTGTTGTTCTATGAAAATACGATTGTTTTGCATGATCCATGGGAATGATGTCTTCTGTCCTTCTCACAGCTCCTTAGTTTTGTGTGTGGTTGACTGTAACTCATTTAATAAACTTCATTTTTGTGTACATATAAATAAACAGTTTTTGTTATTGAATTGGGATATAATAACCAGCTCACCAGACACAAAATTAGGTACAGCTGCAGAATCCTATTCTATCCAAAAAAAGTGTCCCTTCATAATGACAATGAAGCTTGTTTTTGATTGATACCGTCAGGGTGTTGTTATTTTTAATTATGTGTATGATCTTGTGGTTGTGGTTTGAGCAACTGTATTTCAGTTGCTGCTGTCAGTCCAGTCGTCTATACTGTACAGTAGATGGCGTCAGAGCTCATTTTCACTACCTTAAGGCCAACTACAGTAATGTTCCTAGTGGAAATACCAGTTTTAGGACTAGGTGATGACAAACAATCCTCAGTTCAGTCCCTAGATGTTTATGGGGGATGTTGGAGGTGCAAAAGCAATGTGTTTGCATGCTGTACACCAGGGGTCGGGAACTACTCTGGGCTAAGAGCCATGAACGACAGATATTTTCAAATGTATTTTTGTGAGAGAGTGTTTTTTAAAACGTGACTACAACTAAAAGTGTGCCAACAATTATAAAGATAATAAGTCTCTGAATTGGATGGATTAAAGCGCTGAGAAGGTTTTATATTTTGAAAGTTATTTTTAACACTGTAATTCCAGTCATGTTTTACTTAAAAATGTCAGCAAAAAAATACACAAAAATTATAATATTATGACTGTATTCCCATAACATTTTAACTTTAAATGTTTCCGCAATCTAATGTTCCAAAAATTACAACTTTATATCATTTTGTTTGCTTCTTAATAATTTAATTCTTGCGACGTTAAAAATATAAAAATGAACTCTGTTACTAAAATGACATTGTTTTTACTCATAATATTACAAGTTTATTCTTGTGAATTTGTGACTTTTTTCTATTAATATTTTGACTTTCTACTTATAAGATTAGATCTTAATTAATTTTCCAATGTATTCAACTTTTCTCATAATTATGACTTTATTCTTGTAATGTTTGACTTTATTCCCCCAAAATTATAACATTTTCCATAACCTAATTTTCCAAAAATGACAACTTTTTTGGTTAGATTAAAACTTTTTTCTCCTGATATTTTTTTGTAAAATGACTGCTCATTTTTCAATTTTTGCTGAATTCCTTAAAGTTTTTTCTTAAATTGTATTTTTAGATTGTGCCGCACTTCGAACACCCCTGTTGTAAAGCAAGATATGTTACATATAGTTTAAGAAAAAACTCAATACAAATAAATACATGTTACGGTGTTTAGAAACTTCAGAGAGGCATATGTGGTCATCAAAAGAGCCACATCTAGCTCCCGTGCCATAGGTTCCCTACCCCTGCTATAGACTGTCCAGTGAAGTTAAACACACAGACACGTTTAATTTAAAATGTTTGTCCCATCCACACACACATCTCCACTTCTTTGAATAAACACATTGAATTCAAGACAAATTTCGTCACGGTACGCTTTAGCAATGCGATCATATTTAAGGCTAAACAAGACAGGGCATGCAAATAAGCAACTGAAGTACGCGGCTGGTTCTCAAGCCCAACCCTTTTTTTCCCCCTCTTCCCTCCCTCCTATCCCTTGCCAAACAGGATCTGTAGGATCTCATAGTCATTTTCTCAGGAGACAGGAATGTCAAAACACAAGGCCTTGTGCATGCTGCAGCATGCAACCTACATTCCCTTCAACTTACAGGAAAAAGGCCCAAACGCGTTGCTCACATATCACTTTACTTTGTGTGTGGCAACGGCTGTCTATGTAAAACACCCTGTGTGCACCGGACGTTCTACAGACGCACACTGACTCACGTCCCACTTTGAGCTTGTCTGGTGCACTGCCCTACCCACTTTTAACAAGCTGTCCGTGAGTTCATTCCGCCAAGGTATGTGAGAGTCCATAGAAATAACCAACAGAGTATTTTGTTTTCCATTTTTATTTTTTTTCCAATATTTTTTCAAGGTCTATCTTTTGCTTGAAAGTGTAATCAAAATAATATACATCAAATATAGACCTGCCAAATAAACCGTTAAAGTGAAATTCACATAAATACCATACAATGAAATGCAAATAGGAAATGTAAAGGAATATTTGTCTGGCTCTTCAATTCTGCCAGCATCTATCTCAGATATTATCTGTAATAAGAAAAGAAAAAGAAATGTAACACGACAAGATGATCCCAGGTGATGCTACAGTTGTCAGCAACTGTGAAGAAACACAGTGGTCCAATCTGACATCTCCCATAAAAAGTGTCCATTTGCTCAAAAAAACGTAGTGCAGCAAACAGTGAAATGATCAAAGTCAATTCTCCACCAAGGGTCGTAGGGCATTTTTTAGTCAATTGACAGACCAGTGGCTGGAGGTCGGCGACAAGTTACTCGTGGACTCTTTATGGGACGGATGTGGGCTTTGCCTGTAGGCTGGGGAGTGAGTAATGCTTGGACTGCTGGGGGGTGTGGAGGAGCAGGAGGAAGACTTGGACTTAATCTGTAGCCACTTATCTCCCAAGGCCTTGGCGAAGTGGTCATCGACCGACACGCTGATAGAGAGCTGCTGGGAGTGAGCTTTCTGGTAATTCGCTCCGAGGCTCCTCTGGAAATGTTCTTCGACCACATGTTCGTAGTTGCATTTGGGGATCACTGAAATAGAAAAGAAGAAATGTTTATCATAAGATCTCCAGTGGGTAAGTAAAAGGGGATAAGATGCAGTTTTAAAAGTGTGAGAAGGACCTGATGACTGGCTCTGGTGGACGTCAGATGTGCAGGTGGGGTTTCTTAACGAGGACACACAAGTGATCACAGAGGGACGCATCTGAAAATATACATATTAAAAAGCAGGGTCATTTTTAAACTCTGACTTTATAACCATTAAACTCTCAAATTCCACAAAATTATATTGAAATTCTGCCTGGCATTGGCCAATGTTTGCATGTCAGCTTTGTTACACACACACACACACACACTTGTATCTTTGCTGTTGTTACAAAGTATAAATATCAGAAAAACATACTGTACGGCTTCAGCGTGTAAACAAAATGATATGAAAACTGCTTGAACTGGTTTGCCCATCGTAGACCAGATCCCGCCAGCAGTGCGTGATGGCATAAACAGGTCAAAGAGGGAGCAGTCTGTTTGGTCTTGTTGATGGCATTCCTTCCCTCCATTGCTCACATTTTCTTCTCGAATCTTGCCGGATTGCATAGCTCGGACAAGCTCGGGCCTGCATGGGTACAGCTGGATTGACTACACAAGGCCGATGTACCACAATGCCGAGTAGCCTGGAGCAACACTGACACTACAAAGAAACAACCTGTACTACAACTAACATCCTACATCACATTGATCCCCGTGAAATTAGGATGGTGTCTTGTATTTTTCTAAACCATTACCTGGATCTGAGAGGTGGGGGTGTTTTTAGTCTTGTCCTCTGTGCTCTCTGAATTCTTTCTTGGTTTCTTGATGAGGGCAAGAGGTTCATCCATGACTGGGTACCCTTGAGTGGGAAGAGGGCTGGTGGGACTGGGTGTTGGGCTCCAAGTTGATGAGGGACTTTGAGGGATATTAAACATTGTTGCTGCTGGTATTGGGACTGGTGCAGGGGCTGATCTCTGGGCGGCTTTACCATTGCTTCTGCTCAATACCCGTTCTCGCCTGAAATGGAAAAAAGGTTACATTATGGTAGGAAATGTTCAAATAATAGCATGTGTCTGAATCCAACCATGACACCCACCGTTCCTCCAGAGTTAGACATCTTTCATGGCTGCGCTTGCGTCTGATGGGATAAACTGCTGGGGTTCGAGCTCGTTCATTTGTCATATGTCTGTATCTGTCTTCACTCCGCAGATGAGGCTGACCTGAGGAGGAGAAGAACAGTATAATAAGAATGGGAGTTTGCTTTTGGAAATAAGGGCCATTTTCTGGAACGTAAGAGACATTTTCCACCGCAATTTCCAACATCAAGAATTGTCCAACCGGGCGGAGGAGGATGGTGCTGGTGATGACTATTTTGACTTTCTACTTGTAGGATTAGAGCTTTTTAAAATTTTCCAATGTATTCAACTTTTCTCATAGTTATGACTTTATTCTTGTAATGTTTGGACTTTATTCTCCTAATATTATAACATTTTTCACAACCTAATTTTCGGAAAATGACAACTGGTGATGGGTGGGTGCTGGTGCAAAAATATGGGACACTATTATAAACCGAGCGTGCTGGGAAAGACAAGCAAAATATGTGAATTTCCTATCAAAAATGGCAGGGATGGGTCTGTTCTAACTAAAATTCCAGAAATTTTGTTTTTATTTGCTAAAACAAATAGGAGAGTAATGAAGTAAAAGATCAAACATGAGACTCATAATTTGACTTGGGAGTAGGCAAGGTCTGCTTGTTTTGATCCATGACATTGAGACACATGAGTGGCTATACTCATGTGAAAAAATGTCTTCCCCCCCCCCCTCGCCCCGACTCACCGTTAATCGTAAACTCCGTTAAGTTGCAGAACTCGATCGACCTGATCCGTGAGGGTTACAACACAACACAGCTGATTCAATGCTAACTGTAAATGTTGTTTTTCTGTGTGATGTTGGCATTTGTCCCGGCCGTGCCTTCAAAGGCGGCATAAACACATTTTAACATCTTTTTTTGATAGAGATCTACATTTTTGGGTAGACAAATTATTTCACACAGAGAAAATATGCAATCCAATGAGTTGGATGATTATAAAGGATATAGTTATAAAGCAAAAATGAGTTTGTCAGTGTTTTTAGTTTTGAACTCATAGCATGTGTATTGAGTCCTGTGAGAGTTTATCTCAAGTCGGTGGTTTGGACTTCACGGTCAGTTAACACGTTGAAGTTCACGTTGATGAGCAGACTCCAGTCCTTTAGCTATATGCAAATCATACATTTAGCCAAGCACCAGCTTGTTGATTCAAACACAATGGAGGATGATCTATTTTGCATGGAATAAAAGGCTGTTCACAGAGTCTCCACTCCTGTTCAGTGCTCTTTTAGTATAATCACCTGGGAGCTACTCTCTCACATTGTGGATGAAGGTGGGGGCAGGTCTAACCACACCTATGCTGATTTTTACTGCCTGGGGCATGGATATTTTCCCTCAATAGGAAGCGAATGGCGCCTTATTTGTTCTTTTAATGAAGGTTAATCATAAACACAGCACATGTTGATCAAGTGATCAACTTATCTTGTAGCTTTGAAAATAACTGTTGCTATTAGATAATGAAAATCATAATTCTTATTATCACTGCGTTTATCACTGATAGTGATCAGTGATAAGGACAAAATGATGGCACAGTCTGTGATCATAATGTTAGACTGATGCAGCGCAGCCTATTACGCAGCGCCAAGGATCACATGAGAAAAGAGTCCAACTTACCTTCTAAAATGTAGACCTTGAAGCCACTGCTCATGCGCGTAATGTAGTGGAAGTTGGTCACAGCCATGGTTGCCTGCCTTTGTACGAGAGCAGTCCGGTAAGAGGAACACCTTGACTGCTCCAGCCTGTGTGGACACAATGAGCCTCGGTTGTGGATTGTAATGGAAAAGGGCAATGAGATTGTGGGTCTGAGCGCACAGACAGGTAACGTATCAGGTGAGTGCAAACCGAAGATGAGGCTTCCCCGGGACACATTCCCTGCATCCCGATTGGCTCCCGCGAGAGCCAATCAACGGGTGTCCATTACACTGTGTTGTTGTCCTGTTGGAGGAATGCAGACACGTGATCAGGATTGGGACTCGAGCATTTGCTATTAAATACTGTACTGTATGCATTAATAGCATCACGTAAGCATTTTCGGCACCATTTTGGGTATAAATGGCGGCTTTCTCACGGATCTCTTTCCGTTTCTCCTTGGGACTTGAAGAAAGGGAAGTGGGGCTTGTGTTGCCCCCCCCCACCCCTCGCCCCTCCGCTCTGGACTACAAGCTCACCAAACTGCATTTTTTCCAGCCCTGGGCCCACCGGAGCTCCAAGCTTCCCTGCAACCTGCCCATACACGCACGCACGAGCAAAGTGTCTCACTGCATTCCCGCGGGATTTTGGCCGCAGAAGGATAAAAAAAAAAAAAGATCACCAATTTTGCGAGTGGAAGACAAGCAACAACGCAGTGCCTCCCAGATAGTTTAGAACATTTTGTGCCGAGGAGTTTCGAGTCTACAGAAATATATTGTATAGTGATATATATAAACAATATACTTGATTTAGTGGGTAGAAAGTGCTGCTCATTCATACCCTGAAGTGGCACAATAAACATGTTGCTAACGTTTGGCTCAACACCGCCCTCCCCCGACGCGCTTGGGAATTGCAGCACACCGTGTCGCTTGACTGTTGTCCATATTGCAATTTTTCTCCATTGGTTTGGCTCATCTCTTCAAACAGAAATTGCGTACTCAAAGGTCTTCTTAAAAGAACATTTGGCCAAACAGTTTTACAGTTCTGTCTATCTTTCCCAAAACGCCTTCCCCATGTGTCAAAACTACAGCTCTTTCCATCATCAGTTGTCAGTGGCCTCAAAATGCATCATCCCTTTGGTATTGTTTAAGCACTGCAAGTCATAATGTTTGGATGTTTTGTCCCTATGGCAGAGGACCATCGTGTCCACCTCTCAGTATGCGGCCGTTTAGATGAGTTCTTCTCAAAAAGTGGGGCGGGCCCCAATCGGGGGCCATAAAGTGTCGGGGTGGTGGTGCGAGAGGCTGGGAGTACTTTCAAAATTAGTGCAGACCTGCCAACATGTACGATTTTATTGTACTCAACATGCAGTTTGACTTTTGAATACGCTTCAATGCTTCACTGCATTTTCCTGGTTTCACTTTCAACTTCAGTTTGTACAGTACAGACAAGAAATGGATAGGATCATTTTCTCAGATGTATTTCAAATCGGGGGTGGAGGGGTCTGAAAACATTTTCGTCCCCTGGGGGGCATGACAAAAATAATTTATATATTTGTGACACACTGGCGCAAATACATTTGTTGCTACCTGTTCGCCCCTGCATATCATTGGAGACATTTAATTTTTACAATATAAAGAATTACCTGTAGGGTGAAAATGGCCCTTGGGCCGTACTTCTGATAAAGTTTGTTAAAAGTCATTGGATGACCTTTCAGTTGTTCATATTTCTAAACAATTTCCCCCACAATATGTAATGATTATAGGATTAAAAACAAATTCCAACATAAAAATCTTGCATGGTGGCACAGCCAGAAGCCTCAGTCTCAGGTCAGAACTCGCAAGCCGGGCTTGCGTGTTCTCTCGGTGCTTGAGTGGGTTTACTCCTGGTACACCTGGTTTCCTCCCAGACTCCAGAATTTTGGAGCGCTAGGTAAATAGGACACTCTAAATTGTCCAAAGTTGTAAATGATTGTATGTGTCCTGTGACTGACTGGTGACCAGCTGAGGGTGTACTCCATCTCTCAACCAGTGTCAACTGGGATGGGATCCAGCCCACCTGTGAAACTGAACAGGAAAAGTGATAGAAAATGAATGCAATGGCATTTTCAACAAAAGTATCCTTTCAATCTTGAAATGACGGCTGGTTTGCAACACCAATGGACATCAGTGCACTTTAGCCAACACACACTGACCAGATTGCCATCCAAAATACATTCATTGGCTTAATGTTGCATGCCATCAAATTTAGGCCTTCATACATTCTTCATTTTATACTCACGTCAAGCCACGGTGTTGGGTAAAAATCTAAACACAAATCCAATGACATTGGATATAAGAGCTTTAAAAGCTGCTTTTACGACAGTGTTAAGTTATTGTATTATAGAGTCAATTGCAGGGGTGTGATTCTGCAACCCCTTTCTACTATTTACGTTGAAAGGGGGAAATATGACACCTCTCAGTCTGATGATGGCAGCTCCGCGTGAGTGAGTTGGCATTTCCAGGCAAACGGAAGCGCATGCACGGCTCTGAGGCTGATTGGCACGGTAGCCTACTGCAACATAAAAAAACATCCCCATGCGCCATGCGTGTGGAGGCAACAGGAGGCGTAATGGCTGACAGAGAGCGACGCCCCTCTCACAGCTCTCCTCAGCACCACTTGTCTCTGCACGGATGCCTGTCAAGACACAAATGCTACACCGGAAACGCTTCCCATACAGATGTACCTTATTGCAAAATGGGATGCTCTGGTTCAAATCTGATATCTCTGTGCAATTTTTCGACTGATTGAATCCGCAGCGAACCGACCATATCATCCTATTCCCATAGCATTGTGGCCCATTTAAGTCCTTCTGCCTACCAACCGGAAATGTGCAGCCCTTGCATGTGGAACTTGACTGCGGCGCCTACCCCCTCCTCAGGATGCTGGGTGGTGACGCAGGGCAAAGGGAAAAACTGTGACTGGGGGGGGGGCAAGGACGCGGGGGCCACGGCGGTGAAGCAGGAAGGACTTGAGACTTCACCGATGCGCGACTTTAGAGGGCAAGCGTGTCAAATTCAATACGTGCACCGTGGTGGGCTTCGCTGTGTCGTAACGCAAGCCATCGCATCGTTTTAGGGCGGATCACTTTGGACACCCTCCCAGGTAGGCTCCGTCGTGCATTTCCATGAATTACATTACAAGTGGCTTCATTGAGCCAACGCAGACAATTTCACACAAATCCCACTGCTCGTCCTAATTTCAATCCACATCGATCCTTTCCCTGCACCCCCATGCCATTCCCGCTGTTTAATGCCATTTATGCGAACAATCAAGCCGCATATTCCTCCCACGTCTGCATATGGAAACAACTTGTAAGACGCATGCAGTGGGCGGTCTCTTTTTCTGCCATCTTTTCCGCTCCAGAGCTCCATCATGAACTACCTTCGTCGACGACTTTCGGACAGTAATTTCATGTCAAACCTGCCCAATGGCTACATGGGCGACCTGCAGCGCGCCGAGCCCACGCCTCAGCAGCAGCCCAGCCCCGCAGTGTCTCCGGGGCCGTCGGAGAGGCGCCAGCCCGCCACCCAGCAGCAGTCCGCGGGGGGAGGCTCCGGCTTCTTCTCGTCCATCTCCAATGCTGTCAAGCAAACCACGGCCGCTGCCGCCGCCACGTTGTCCGAAGCTGCCGACCGGGCGGGGGTCTCCAGCAGTGCGAAGATCCTCCTCGTGGTGGACGACCCGCAGACGGACTGGTAAGAGAACAACCGGAGTCTAGACACAGACGTGGGCAGATGGAAGGTTATAGGATTCATCCATGGTTGCAAGAGTTGTGGATCACAGGGATTCATGCTATCGACCGATGGCAAAAAACGTCCATTTGTCCAAACCTATTGGACTTCAAAGTTCAACCGAAGGACTAAAGCATCCCAAGTAGCCAATCAGTGTTGAATATATTTGCACAAAAGCTGCAGCTAAAAGTATACTGTCTACTGCAGGGCTGGCCAAAATGCGGGCAGGGGGCCATTTTAGGCTTGCAAATTACTATTTAATTGCAATCCAGCATAGGCGTTTATGAAATATTACAATTTTTGATTGTCATTCAAGGTTCCAGCATATACACTTTTGTGTCATTTGTAACTGCATGTAGTTAGGTTTTAGCCTATTTGATCAAATATGAATGGTTAGTGTGTTGATATGTCATTTTGCATTTAGTCATGTGCATAAGAGTGGATAAGAGGCCTTGAAATTGCAACATTTTCTGTATATGTTCTGTTAAAACATATATATGTTTTGTAAAAACTCTACAATGTATAACCAATAGTGTTCTGCACGTTGGCATCAAGAAAAGGGAGATACCTCAGCTTGGATGGGCTGATGTGATTTCTAATTTCTAAGAGTCCTGTTTTTTTGCCAAGATCCTTGTTGGTAGGATCCAAAACCTTCAGGTGTGATTGTTCTCATGCACATCAAAACAAAGCCCCACCCCTGTACCCATGTGAGCAGAGCAGTTTGCAAAAGAATGAAAAATGAATGGGATTCTGCTCTTCTAATTCACCACAAAGCATTGGCTCTTAGAGTCGGATCATTTTCAAGTGACTCGACACATAACTTGTTTGCTTCACCCGCTTGCTCCTCCCTCTCCAAAGCCTTCTGCTGCTCCTCACTCTCCAAACCCTTTTGCGCAGTTTGACCTGCATCTTCCAAAAATACTGTGAAGGCTGTAATTGGTCATCTTTTTGTACATGATCTTCTGTGTGTATACGATGGGTTCAGGGGGCATAGAGCCCTACCATACTATACCATATGAATGCCTTCCCCTCTGATTCCAGCGCAACAATTCACTGGTGTTACACAATGATTAGTTCCAGCTTTGATAACACTTTACCCCTCATTTATAGTGGAAGTAGGATTCTGTGTTTATAAATTGAATATTGTTGGAGTTAGAACACACAAAACTTATTTAAAATCTTCTGAATACGGATTTTTACCACTATTAGAACTCTCTAGACATGAAGTAACACCTTCATAGACACCATTAAACTCTTATTACCCAATTATTTAAAAGGGATGAATCAATTTCACAGCACATTACTTCAGTTTTTGAGCATCATCATTCAGTCAGTCAGTTACCATTTGAAGTAAGTTTTGAATTTCTGCCAAAGGGGCGCTACAGTCATGTCATTCTTGGGGGACCAAGACCTTGGCTTTTGAGATCCCCAGACCTCATGGTGTGTGATTTTTTTTTTGTGGGGATATCTATATGATTTCACTTTTGTTCCACCGAAGCCCAGTAACCTTGATGACCTTGAACATCAAATAACAGCAAACAACTCAGTGGAATACATTTACTTAATAAAATATTGCTTAATGAAATCTGTTGATTCTTCATGAATAACCTCAACCTTAATTATAATGATAAAAAATAACACATAACAGACTCACACATTATCATTGGGAAAATATCTTGTTGTTTGCATGAGAATATTCACAGGCAAACAACAAGGAACTCTCGCAATGTCCAGGTCCTTGCATTCTCAAAGCATTCAATAGATCACAACTTGACTTTGTTACTGGACTGAAGATCTCTAGTATAGTTCCTGCTGAAAGACTTGGTGGGACACATACCAGTCAGACTAGAAAGGACAACTTTAAATTGAGGGCATTGTGCAAGATCCAATCTATTTATCGTCTAAAGTAGGAGGCAGGTCCAGACAGGAATGGTTGACTCTTTAGTGGTGTCAAATGACAATCGTTACAATGGAATGGAGTTGGGCCAGAGCCCGCACGATGGTTGTTTTGGGTGGTATCCCATTCAGATGTAATGATGGTCATGGGTCCATCTGAAACCAATGTGGCTGTGCATTGTTGATTTCTTAAAAACTGAGTCTTTTGGGAAGGGATGATAAGATGGCGTTGTATGTGGGAAATAGGTGTGTCTGTTCAGAGCTGGTTTCTCACCCTTAACATAGATTGATTGTTGTTTCTTTTTTTACTTTCAGGACTATTATTGACACTTTGTTTACAATACTAAATATTAATTTAGTTTTTCAATGATTTTCTGAATGTCTTAGATTTGTATTTTAGTTAATTTAGTCATTTAACTGCTTGAAAATGCATAATTCAGGCCAAAAATACAAAAAATTGACTTAAACGTACATACCTTTGCCTAATATTAGGCTGTAGTCAGCCATGAAACAGCAATAAAACAGGTGACCTCGTAGTGACAACGCAGAAGAATAATCAGGGTTTACACAAAGCTAAAATATGGATTTTTTTTGTTCAGAGATCTTGACCTACATTGGATTGGTTTTAGCGTCTTTAATGTGCAAAATGTATCAAAGTGGCTCTTGCATCCTTTAGTATTTCTGCATGAGGTGAAGGTTTGGACACCCCCATTGTATGGCATAATTAAAGGAGTTAATGAATGATATATTTTCATATACCCCAAATACTATAGGGCCGTATGCTGGATGTGGACTGACTGATAAAACAACAATGATGGGAGTTTGATTTCACCATGTTGTGTGACAAAACATCATAGGAGAAAGTGATTCTATTGTTTAAATATATGTCATCAAATATAGGTACACAGGCACAATCTAATGACATCTAATACCAAATGAATTGTATGAAAAAAATCTATCTTTACAAGTTTGCATTGACAAACCACCAATGTTAAAGAGGCATTTTTTAGAGGCAAGGTAAGGCACACAGTTCATACACAAGGTAATTCAAAAACAATTAGGAAAATATTATTAAAATCACTCTCCAACATTGCACAAAATTATTCAATGAAACACGCGCTTAATAATGAATTAAAAGCAAAGTGTGCACATAACATACCTTCAGTTATAAACCTATGCAAAGCTAAATAAAAGTGTTTTCAGCCCAGAGCATCCAGTGTTTCCACTTTTGTCCATTAATCAGACAAAACATCAGTAATCAATACAAGCAAAACACATTTCATTAACTTAATGTTTGTGTAGAAAAGTTATAGTAGTTATATTATTCTCCTTCTTTGTTTTACTTGCAGGGTGAGAGTTTTCCGTGGAAGAAAAGTCCATGGTGAATATGACATCAAAGTCGAACAGGTAGGCGTAACATCATGCAATTTATGGATATTGTTGCTCTCTTTGGGCTCAGCTGCTAGCTGACAAATTACCAACTCATTGATGCGGAGTTGGTAGTTTGTCACCTTCAACTCCATCCAGTCCCTGTGATTATACTGTATATGTGGTGTTGTGTGGCCATAAATCCACTCACTGTCTTTTTCAGGCGGAATTTTCCGAAATCAACCTGGTGGCTGACTCCTCGGGAACCTATACAGTCAACATTGATGCAATTAGAAGTGGCCATAAGGTTACTAAGTAAGTGGAGTATGTATTTACGGTGGATGCAGAAAGTAAGAGCCAAATTTCACTTATGTTGATAGACACTATATGAATGGAAGTATTGAGACCCCTGTTCAAGAAAATAAGGCCTGCTCTGCTGGGAAGGAATTGTACTATGACTCTGGGGATCATGCAGAAAAACCTTTATGAGTGTCAAGTTCTTTTGCACCAGAGTCATCCAAACATGCATGTATGTACCTTGCTTTGTATACTGGCACATTCAGGCTGAAACAGCAAAGGGCCTTTCCCAAACTCTTTTCATATTATAGGAGATCCCCACCTATTTGCAGTTTGGCACTCCCCTGCCTGGGCGGATTTCTTGTCTCTGCTTAAATTGTAAACAGAGTAATCCCTTTTTCATTGTGGTTCATTTATACCAGACCCGACCATGATAAGTGAACTTCTGTGGAGTAGAAATCCTTTTAGGACATAGGGCTGCTCTGAAAAACAGTCTGCAAAGCCAAAGTCGCAAACCAGTTTTGTGAGTGAAGAGTTTGGACTGAATGTGTGGCTTAAACATGCATGTAGTGCTGGCGTGCTTTTATTTTGATGGCTGGACTTACCGCACACAGGAAGTTTTACAGCAAGTTTGTGTTGCTGAAGGGACGAGAGTTAGTTGTATTTATTTGTTTTGACAAACGTCAACATAAAGCGCAAATATGGCATCAACAACAGGCTGCTTTGAAACAGACAGTGAAAGTTAAATTGGAACATTAAAGTTAGATAATTAATAACATAGAAAGCCACATTGTGGAATGCTCCTTATCCTCTGTTTTTAAACAGAAGTTCCCAGGGTTTGGACTAGAGTAATACTACAGTGTGCATGTCTGTTGGTGCTCACAGAGCTCCAAGGAATGCTCAGAGGAAGTTTTTGTGTATGCTGAAATACTTGAAAAAGGTTGCATTCAACCATGAAACAACATGATTTATACAGGCTGACCCAAAAAAACGGGACTTTTTGAAGTGCGTATTGGCAGATATGAGCAAGTGGCAGGACTGCGAGACAGTGACCTTAAACAAGTAAACACACCCCCATTTTAGTCATCAGTGTAAAGGGCAACAGCGTGCGTTAGCCATAAATATGTTTTATAAAAACACTGACAGTTTGACAGCTGTGCAGAGGGAGTTACGGCGTTTTTACAACTTAGGACGTCAAAAAATGAAAATGTCATAATTCTTTCTTAAATGGCATGTTTTAAGGTTTCACTTACTATGAATCAGATATTTTTCTTCCATCACTCTTGGTTTTATTGGATTGTTAAAAAAATCCCGTTTTTTTTGTGTCACTCTGTATATATAATATATGTTTGAAAAATTGTAAAAGAATAAAGCGGAAAAATTTAAACCGCGATGTGGTGGGGGGGCGATTGCAATTAATTTTTTTGGGGGGTGACTTAAATCGAAAGTGGTTTGATGTTGTTATGTACAGGTAAAAACCGTGCTGCAAGGAGGATGCCTTGACACAGCGTGATGATACTATCGATTCTTGCTTTTTGCCAGGGATTAGGTTATGGGACCACCAGAGACTGACAAAAATCCACAAGTAATTAAGACGCCCATAAATGTAGCCGCAGCGGGGCACAAGCCAGTGTCTTATTGTGCCGGTCCCAAGCCCGGATAAATACAAAGGGTTGTGTCAGGAGCATCCGACGTAAAACTTTGCCAAACCAGAAGATGCAATTTAAACAAATGACTTCTATACCGGATTGGACGTGGCCCGGGTTAACAACACCCGCCACTGGTGGTGTTCACCGACAGGGTGCCGGTGGAAACCGGATTACTTTTGGTAGAAGAAGGAGAGGAGGAAAGTGTGTCCGTAGGAGGAGAGAGAAGAGGAATGCTAGGAGTCTAGAACTAAGAGTTGGGACTTTCAATGTTAGAACTATGACAGGAAAAGGTAGAGAATTAGTTAACATGATGCAGAGAAGGAAGGTAGACATATTGTGTGTCCAGGAGACCAGGTGGAACGGTAGCAAGGCTAGAAGCTTAGGAGCAGGGTTCAAGCTGTTCTATCATGGTGTAGATAGGAAGAGAAATGGAGTAGGGGTGATTTTGAAGGAGGAGTTTGCTAGCAACGTCCTGGAGGTAAAAAGAGTGTCAGATAGAGTGATGAGCCTGAAGCTAGAAGTCGAAGGTGTGATGTTCAATGTTGTTAGTTGGTATGCTCCACAGTTAGGATGTGAGATGGAGGAGAAAGAGAAAATCTGGGCAGACCTGGATAAAGTGATGCAGAACATCTCCAGAAGTGAGAGAGTCGTCATTGGTGCGGACTTCAATGAACATGTTGGTGCAGGAAACAGAGATGATGAGGAGGTGATGGGCAAGTCAGATGGTGGTCGACTTTGCAAAAAGGATGGAAATGGCTGTAGTGAATACTTTCTTCCAGAAGAGACAGGAACATAGGTTGACCTGTAAGAGTGGAGGTAGGAGCACACAGGTAGACTACATCTTGTGTAGAAGGTGTAACCTGAAGGAGGTCAGTGACTGCAAAGCAGTGGTAGGTGAGAGTGTAGCCAGACAGAATAGGTTGGTGTTGAGTAGGATGACTCTAGTGCTGGGAAGGATGAAGAAGGTAAAGGCAGAGCAAAGGACGAAATGGTGGAAGCTGAAAAAGGAGGAGTGTTGCTTGACTTTTAGGAAGGAGTTAAAAAAGGCTATGGGTGGCCAGGAAGTCCTTCCAGATGACTGGACAACTACAGCTACTGTGATCAGGGAGACAGGTAGGAGAGTTATTGGTGCGACATCTGGATGGAACGTAGATAAGGAGACTTGGTGGTGGACGGAGGAGGTGCAGGAGTGTATACAGAGTAAGAGGTTAGCTAAGAAGAAGCGGGACACTGAGAGGACTGAAGAGAGTAGACAGGAGTACAGAGACATGCAGCATAAGGTAAAAGTACAGGTGGCAAAGGCCAAACAAAGGGTTTATGATGATTTGTATGCTAGGTTGGACAGCAAGGAGGGAGAGAAAGACCTATACAGGTTGGCAAGGATAAGGATGGAAGGGTATTGACAGGTGCCAGTAGTGTCATGGGAAGATGGAAAGAGTACTTTGATAAGTTGATGAATGAGAAAAATGGGAGAAAACAAAGAGTAGAAGAGGTGTGTGTTGTGGAGTAGCAAAGATTAATAAGGAAGAAGGAGGGCATTGAAGAGAATGAAGAATGGAAAAGCACTCGGTCCTGATGATATACCTGTGGAGTGTCTAGGAGAGATGGCAGAGTTCCTGACCGGGTTGTTTAACAGGATCTCCAATAATGAGAAGATGCCTGAGGAATGGAGGAGAAGTGTGCTGGTGCCCATTTTTAAGAACAAGGGAGATGTGCATAGTTGTGGCAACTACAGAGGAATAAAGCTGATGAGCCATACAATGAAGTTATGGGAAAGAGTAGTTGAAGCTAGACTAAGGGCANGGCTATGGGTGGCCAGGAAGTCCTTCCAGATGACTGGACAACTACAGCTACTGTGATCAGGGAGACAGGTAGGAGAGTTATTGGTGCGACATCTGAAAGGAACGTAGATAAGGAGACTTGGTGGTGGACTGAGGAGGTGCAGGAGTGTATACAGAGTAAGAGGTTAGCTAAGAAGAAGTGGGACACTGAGAGGACTGAAGAGAGTAGACAGGAGTACAGAGACATGCAGCATAAGGTGGGGGTAAAGGTGGCAAAGGCCAAACAAAGGGTTTATGATGACTTGTATGCTAGGTTGGACAGCAAGGAGGGAGCGAAAGATCTATACAGGTTGGCAAGGATAGGGATGAAAGGGTATTGACAGGTGCCAGGTAGTGTCATGGAAAGATGGAAAGAGTACTTTGAAGAGTTGATGAATAAGAAAAATGGGAGAGAACAAAGAGTAGAAGAGGTGTGTGTTGTGGAGTAGCAAAGATTAATAAGGAAGAAGGAGGGCATTGAAGAGGATGAAAAATGGAAAGGAAGAGATAAAGAAGGTAGAGGATTTTAAGTACTTAGGGTGAACAGTCCAGAGCAATGGAGAGTGTGGAAAAGAGGTGAAGAAGCGTGTGCAGGCAGGCTGGAATGGGTGGAGAAAAGTGTCAGGTGTGATGTGTGATAGAAGAGTTTCAGACAAAATGAAAGAAAAGGTGTACAAAACTGTGGTGAGACCAGCGATGTTGTTTGGTTTGGAGACAGTGCCTCTGAGGACAAGACAGGAGGCAGAGCTGGAGGTAGCAGAGATGAAGATGCTGAGGTTCTCTTTGGGTGTGACCAGGATGGAAATGATCAGGAATGAGCACATCAGAGGGACAGCACATGTTAGAGGTTTTGGAGATAAAGTCAGAGAGGCCAGACTGATATGATTCGGACATGTCCAGAGGAGAGATAGTGACTATATTGGTAGAAGGATGCTGAGTTTTGAATTGCCAGGCAGGAGGCCTAGAGGAAGACCAAAGAGGTGGTTTATGGATGTAGTGAAAGAGGACATGAAGGTAGTTGGCCCAAGAGAAGAGGATACAGACAGAGTTAGATGGAGGCAATTGATTCGCTGTGGCGACCCCTGAAGGGACAAGCCGAAAGGAAAAGAAGAATTAAGACGCCCATAAAAATGTCTGTTTTTGACATCTGCCATTCCTGTGGAAGAAAATAAAATCCAAAATCTCATTGCCTGATGACAAAACATTAACAGTGAAGCTTGAAGACATACATATGTAAAAATTGTGGCCTTTTTTTAAGTGTTAAATCAATTCTGCAAATGTTACCTGTGTTATCACATATTTGTAAATGACTTAGCATAAGTAAAATGTGTTTTCTGTTAAAAAAAGGTCTATTGTTGGAGAGATTTTTTTTTTTTAACAAACTTGCAGGGCCATGAATGCTGAATTTTTAATGTGCGTTCATTGTCTAAAATATCATAGTAAGAGAAATGAGTACAAGGAAGAGTTACAGGTCAAAGCCAAGTCCTGATGTGATTAATTCATCAATTAAAAATTTAGTCTCAATACTTTTGTCCATGAAGTGTATTTTCTCATATGTGTGATAGCTGCAGTATTTGCATTCATTGTGACATGTTGTTAATGTTTTGTGGCCCAGATCCTTTAAGCCAGACTTTGTGCTGATCAGGCAGCACGCCTTCAGTATGGACAAGAATGGAGACCACAGGAACTTAGTGATTGGCCTGCAGTATGCAGGACTGCCTAGTGTTAACTCTTTACACTCCGTCTACAATTTCTGTGACAAACCGTGGGTGGTAGGTTGTTTCATATCCTCAGACCGTATTTTCCAGTGATGAAATGCATGAAATTGACTTTGTTTGTTTTGCAGTTTGCACAAATGTCTAGACTGCACAAGCAGCTTGGCCCAGAGGAGTTCCCACTGATTGAGCAGGTTTATTATCCAAACCACAAGGAAATGGTGAGGTTTGATTTCAGCCTCTCTCTCCGTCTTACTACTCCGCATTCAACTAGCACTAGCAGTCTCCATGCTAAACAAAGCGTCACGATACAGAGATGGGTCATTTCTGCAAATGACCTCCACGTAATATTTAATCTCATGTACCATCTGAAACCTCAGATCTAATTTTTTCTGCTTGTCATTTATTTTATTGGAGGCTGAGTTTTGGGTTAATTTGAGTTTCTGTGTCACATATAGCTGGACTTTTTGGTATTTTATAAAAAATATGCCCTACTGAAATCTAAGAGGTGTGTTGCATGCCCCATTCTGGTGCCTCCTTAGAGCTTAAAATAATTAATTTGTATTCCTTTTATACTGTAGATTACTTCCTCTCGGTTTCCTGTAGTGGTAAAGATGGGCCATGCTCACTCAGGAATGGGAAAGGTAAATCTGCATTACTCATTCTAAAATGTGAACAAATTATATTACAACACAAAATTCTCCTTGTACTCTCTTCTACCATAGGTTAAAGTGGACAATCAATACGACTTTCAAGATATTGCCAGTGTTGTGGCGCTGACCAAGACATATGCCACATCGGAGCCCTTTATCGACGCCAAGTACGATGTCCGCATCCAGAAGATTGGTGAAAATTATAAGGCTTATATGTAAGTCATTGTGTGAGTACAATTCTGTGGCATTGCCGTTCAGAATATAAACAGTCACATAGTTTTATTTTGATAACCAGGAGAACATCCATTTCTGGCAACTGGAAAACCAACACTGGCTCATCGATGCTTGAGCAGGTGGCCATGTCTGACAAGTAAGTATAACTTGCGCAAGACTATATGTTATATACGGTATAATACGTTTCTTTCAGCACCAATAGTTTGGTTTAATTACAGGTACAGAATGTGGGTGGACACTTGTGCCGACATCTTTGGAGGTTTAGATATCTGTGCTGTGGAAGCTCTTCATGGTAAAGACGGCAAGGACTACATTATAGAGGTACTGGAGTGCAGCATAATTGGGTCATTACAGGTACAGTGATCCATGAATGCACTGTCACGTTGTTTTTTTTTAAGGTAGATGACTGTTCAATGCCACTGATTGGTGACCAGCTGGACGAGGATCGCGTCCAGATTGCAGAACTAGTGGTTTTGAAAATGAACCAGACTGTTCCACCTGCATCTAGTTCTTCCACAAGCCGTATCACAGCAACACAGGTGCACATGCAATCCAGTACACATGCAGGCACATGTGCATACAATGAGAAAACGTGTATATACTGCATATGAATACATTAAGTTAATTACATGATTAATCAAATATGAATATATTTTGGATATTAAAAATGCACCAAAGGTTTATATTTTCTTCATGAAGTCTGGGATATTTGATTGGAGATGCACATTAAACTTCTTTTTTAATTTATTTGTAACAGCGGCGTGTTTTCAACGGCATTCCAGTAGAATGGTTTGATGAACCTCGTACATTGCCTTATGGCTTGCAATCTAATGTCACATACATTTTTTTAACTGGTAGTTATCCCCCGTCACAGGCCCTGTGAGCATATGAGCCACGTCTTGCTTCATTGAAGCGGTTCCTTACGTGATATGCTTTAGTGTCAGTGGAAATCCTGAACGCTGTATTATTATTAGCGGGTGCCATGCTAGGGAACATGGCACCTATACGATAATGCAAGTCACGTTTGAACGGCTATTTGCCACTATTTATAATATTCATTGTTGTTGTGTTCTTTTCAAATGTTTGCTTTTTAGAAAGCAGTGTCTCCTCAGCCTGTTTCCCAACCTAAAGTTCCGCAATCTCAGCAACGACCCCCACCCCAGGGTAAGAACAAAAGCAAAATATCTTTTCAAATCTGTCACTTATAAAAGTTTGCTGTACTTTTTTTGTATTGTTATTATATTTATCCCAACCACTCATTGAAAGTTGTATGTTTTTGGTAGACCAGACTGGTCTATGAGATCAAGTCCAATGTGAAAAAAATTGTAAGAAATACATATTAAATACAGCTAACAAATTAAACTGTATTTGCATTTAAGAACACATTCTTATTATAATCCAAAAACATACATTATTTTATATGCTCATAGGTTTTCTTGTAAGTAAGTTAATTTTTTATTTGTTTGATTTCTTTATATTTATTTCTGTATTTTTATTTTCAAATGTTTCAAGCAAGTACATTATTGAGTGTGTCCTATCTGCCTACCGTAGTGAGCTTGTCTGAGGCTATTTGTAGAGTTTTATGTTATCCGCACTGTAACCAGATCATGATTTGCCCTTGAAGTCTAAAGTGTCAGCTAGACTTGAGAACTGAGGCATTAAGCAATCATTTTCAATTTTCAACCAAAAGTCAATATGATGCATTGTGATTATGCTTTTTCCTCAGGTGGCCCTCAGCAAAGCTCCCCCTCTCAGCAGCGTCATCAGCCTCAAGGCCAACCTCCTTCACAGTCTCAGCAACCAGCATCTAGCCCGGGCAGTGTTGACCCTAACTCCCAGGTCAAGGGCAACCAAGGACCTGCAGGTCAAGGAGCTCCGCAGCGAAACCAGGGAGGTTCCCCTCAAGCTCAGAGGCAGCAGTCTGTCACCCAGCAGCAACAGAGACCTCCTGCAGGAGGGGCTGCTCAGAAACCTCCGCAACAGAGACCTGCCCAGCCCCCCAGACAGCAATCACAAGGGGGGCAGCAGAGGCCACCTGGGCAGCAGGGTCGCCCTGGTGGGGCCACCACCCAACAGCCACGACCTGCAAGCCAAGGCCAAGGAGCTCCAGGAGGACGCCCTCCACTGCAACAAAAGCCACAACCTCCACAAAAGCCCAGCCAGGACAACCCGGCTGTGGGCGGTTCACCACAACTGAAGTAAGTTTTGTATTATCTAAGGCTGGGTAAAACACATCTATAGTATCATAATAATAAAAATATTAAACGATAAAATGAATTTGCAATTTCATAAAGTCAACCTTACACCTGGAGGGTTTTGTTTTTTGCGTTGATACTGTATGTGCATGCAATTTCTCAAAACATTATGTCTCAGAATAATCATGACACACATTTATCAACTCTTTTGTCACAATCTGTTATGCAAATTCAATGAAAGAAAATACACAAAACTGTGCCGTTCAATGGCCCTACTGTTAGCATGCGTGGGTTTGAATGGTTGGAACAACTCTGTGTGGAGTTTGCATGTTCTGACATGTGTGAGAAACCTTGTCCAAGTTCCTCTGATCCGCAAAGTTGGAAGCATATCATACATCTGCTGTATGTGCTTGGGTCCCTTTTTTCAGGAGCACGTTAAACCTGGCGATTACGCATTACTCCATGCTCGAAAGTGTTCTAATGGGTATAATGACACACCACTTCAAAAGTTTTTTTTAACAGTTTTTACTGAATAAGACACTTCATATATGAATAAATAATATGAAATACTAACTATAAAACATTGAATATCAAGAGTATGTGAACATCACTATCAGTTTACTACCTAGACAACCTCCTCGATATGTTTTGCAACCGAGCAAAAACAGAGCAAAAAAGCAACAACACAACAAGACACAAAAATCAAAGAACTATTCTGCAGAACTTTGTCGTAGAAAGCTTGCTTCCCTGACCCTTGGTCACACAAGCTTGAGCTGCTCTGGACACAGACTCTCACCCACTCTGCTTTTTATCAAAGCCTGATCACCCTGGAGCTGCTGTGTAGTTCCTAAGATTACCATACTGACCCCTACATCCCCTACCCTTACATCACTAGAAAAGGCAATGCAAATCCCAGTGCTGGCTACAGCTTCAATGAAAAAATTTTAAAAAAGGAACCGTCGGGCAGGTCAGATTAAAAAAAAATTACGGGCTGCAGTTTTTCTATGTCTGTTCTCAGAAAAACCCAGTGGTAACCGAAGAAAAGTAACCATTAGTCTGGCAAACAAATGAATGGATGTTTTGTATCAGTGCAAACTGATCTTCCATGCATCACATAGCATCCAGAAAAGTCATTCATTATTCATATCCCTTTCAAGCATACCCTGAAATGATACATTGATAGTGAATGCACTTGTTCATCTTGGGGTCAGCCTGTCCTCTTATTCTCTTCTTTGCTCGCTCCAGTCTTTTCATTCCATTGGTTTACTGCATGACTTTAATAGCCTCTTCCTCTCTATTGCCATCTCCTTTCTTCATAGCAAATCCCAGTCTCTTACCAATACCTTCAACATTCCAGAAACCCCAGTGCCACGAGCCAGCCTTAGTCAGGACGAGGTGAAGGCCGAAACCATCCGCAATCTACGCAAATCTTTTGTCAGTCTCTTCTCAGACTGAGATGTCGTCATCATCTTCACTTGCTCCCACTCATAGAAAGTTGGACAGGCACACAGAAGACCTTGACCGCTACTAAAAAGGAGCAACAAAATGCAGCCCACGGTTTTTGTCACAGAACCGTGACATTGTACATAGTCACTACTTTGAGTGTTCCAAACTTAATGAGAAGTGCAACACACTGTTAAGTCTGAAGCATTCCTTCCACAATCTTCTATCATCTCACACACACATACACACACATACACACACACACATACGCAAAGCCTGCATATGCATGAGCACACACAAACAAGAACAACAGCATAATACTACTTCCACTTGTTTATTGGTGCCGTTAAGTCAATGTGATTATTATGTTTAGCCTTCGTTTGGTGTACCAACCAAGGAGATGAATGACTCACACAGTTGCACACATACAGTAGGATGTCCAGTAATTGAGCTCATGGTGATGTCGTAGCTGCATGTCAACAGGGGGCAATGGTTGCATTTTCCAACCCCTTACAATGGTGCTTGTAACTGTGTTGTCACATGTAGTTCAATAAGATCAAATAATAGTTAGCCTTGTAGGTGTTGTGAGTGTGTTGCTGCAACCACTTTCTTCCAGCTAATTTTTTTTTTTTTTGCACAAACATAAAAGCTCAAAAACGTCCAATCAAATGGAGCTGTCTCAGGGATGTCCAGTTGATTGTGATTTGTTTTTGTGGGTCTTCCATTCCATTTTAATGTGGCTGTTTACCAATGATGAGGGAAAAGCATGCATTCAAATGAGGTAGAGTTTTTTTTCTTATTGAAGATGCATTTGCACACAGAGTTTACGCCAAAATTATACTTGAAATCAGTGGCACTAACTGATGAAGTCTATATTTTCAGGTTTAATTCAGCTACTGTATCACTTGACAAAGCAACAACTCGGCCAAGAAAAAAAGAGAACAATGCACAGAAGGTGTTTGCAGCTCCAGATCCACTCAGAGAACAGTTTCAACATGTCCTATCAAATATAACGCATTGTCAGAGAGGAATAAATGGAGAGAAAATGAAGATTATGCACTTGTTAAACTGAGACGGTCTTACCCAAAGTGACGTTGTAGGCAAGATTTTATATGGCATCCACCTCAATTTCTTCTCTACAAAAGAAATAGAATGGCATTGTTTTTATCGTTGTCTTCCATTTGTGATATAATGGTTAACAAATTATAGATAAATAAAAAAATACAATTTAAATATCATAACCACACAATGAACATCAATAAGTAAATAATGGCAAATAATAATATTAGAAATAAGTACAAAATCACTACAATCAAACAATTTCAATACCCTCACAGTTTGCAGACAATAACTGTATATACTATATATAGTATATATATACATACCCCCCTATACTACATTTGCACTGTGCAATAACTGTACACAAATACTAAATCGAATAACTATACTGTATACAAAAGCTATATAAATATTTATATAAAACTATATGCAAAACTATGGACACAAATAATTATTGTACTGTTATCATTTGTAGTATACTACTTTTAACATTATTATACTTTAAGCTACTTTTAACATTATTATACTGAAGGTGAATTTTTTTCCTTAAGTTTTTGGTGACCCCTGGAGACCACAGCCTCCTTAGAACTTGCCTATATTGCCTAATGGGCCAGTTGGCTTTGCCTTTAAGTCATGGGTTCCTGTGCATGAGCAGAGATTTTACTCTTAAGAAGTGATTCTCAGTTATTTTCCGTCATGCCCCCCCCCCCCCAGAGACAGAAATGTTATCGTGCCCTCTCCCTCCCATTTGAAATACTATTGACTTACTGATACTATCTGTTTATTTATCTGTACTGCACAAACTGAACTTAAAACCAAGAAAATACAACACAACGGGAAGCTGGGAAGCATACAAGTGTATTCGCGAGTCAAATTGTATGTTGAGTATAATACATTTGGACATTTTGGCAGGTTGACACCAACACTAAAAGTTCTCCCTGCTTCTCAGGCCACCCCTGACAGTTCACCGCGTCCCCTTAGGGGGGTCCGCCACACTACTTGAGAAGCACTGCTCTAAAGCATAGTATGCCAAGAACTGTGGTACATCTGTAAAAGAAAGACATAAAACAATGTACAAATATGGGGTTGTTGTATGAAAGATGCTGACGCGCAGTAGAAAAATCATGCGAGCTGTTAGACCTGTCTCCTCTGCACTGACAAACCCGTATTTGGTCCGAAAACGTCCGGTCTGTAAAGGAAAATTCCGTGTCCAGGTACTGAAATGTCTTCCAGGGGCAATGATTTCCACTTGAATGTTTATCTAATATGGCAATACCATACTTTTTTTGCAAAAACCCAAAGTGTAAATGAGTTGGGTTGAGATTTTCCATACTGTGCAAGTGTGTGTGGTAGCCACAGTGACCCTTTGTGCTCAATGGTGCAAACACAGTGTGAATGTTCTGTAACTGGTCAAACCAAATATAGATCATTGTGTTGTACAGAGCTCTGAGTGCAATGCAGATTGTCGCCTTTATTCTTCTGCTGCTATCTGTGCTTGTTGGTACTTTGTGTGTGTGTTTCTGTTTTTTTTATGAATACTTGTGCAGTTTTTTGGTTTGAGTTGTTCTATTTTTATATTACTTTCAAAAGGCAACCCGATACTTGTAAGTACAAGCATTGGCTTGTGATCCAAGGCTTCATTTCACATTTCAATGACTCTGCAGTGTTGATGCGTTTCGGATTTGCTGCGGCATAGAGAAGATGTGTCATTTTAGGACAATCTGCCACGTCTTTAACTACGGTGCGAAAACATGCCCTTGTCTGTCATGAAATACCATTTTCCATGGCAACGTGTGGCTCTAACAGGATGACCAGGAACACTGCACATGCGTCATTAGAATTGATTTATGGTTTGATAGTCACAGAAATGTTCTAACCTTAACATGTATTTATTTATGGTGAATATATTTGACTGTGAATGCAGATTATTTGCTTCATTTATGCATTGTATAATCATTGTGGAAAGATTTTAAATCCTTGTCAGTTTGAGTGGAAATGATTGTCGGTCAACACCTGCCACATAAGAAAAAAAATCATAAATGTAAATGAAAGAAGCAAGTGCTTATGTGCTGGTTTATTAAAAAATGAACATGTTTAATGTAACTCATGGTGGTTTATCAAATTCTATGTAAATTGATGTTATATTGAATATTTCTATTATACAATGTGCAAATGAATATGTTGATGATTGAAATATGCACAGGCCCAATAAAGTCTATGACCAACAAAATGAATACACTAGTTTGCCCGATGTTAACTTTATTATATCAGATTTGTGATGCTCATGTTTTGCTTCAAAATGATCTGTCATTGCTTTGCACTTGAAATTATATATATTTTTTAAATAATAATAACAAAGTCAGACAGGTAAGTCCAGGGTGTATCCTGCGTCTTGTCAGCTGTAATGGGCTCCAGCATACCCCGCGACCCTAATAAGGATAAGTAGCATAGAAAATGGATGAATGGATGGATGGAAGTAATCATTTCTGTAGATGTATGTCCTCTCATTCCATTGTATTTTTAGCAGTACAATATGACATAACTAAACTAATAATATCAAATAATTAACAGTTAGTTGTTAGTAAATATAATAAACAATAAACTAATCTAATCTGTCCTTGCAGGTTGAACTTGCAAGTGGTACTCTGACCACTAGGTGGCGTACGATTGTATTTTTACAGGACTGTATTGCTTTCAACTGTACAGCACTTATTGCAATGGCTTATTTTATTATGAGCATGCATACAGGTTAAATTGGAAAACATCGCATGTTACAGTTCCTTATTCTACATTTTGTCAGAAGGAAGAAGAGATGCCTAATCCAACTGCTTTTCATTTCACATTGGTGCATGGTAGTGACCCCAGGGTGGCCCCTGGGTCTGTCATTAGAGAAAAACAGGTGCAGGCACTCACAGTTTTATAGCCTGAATGTAAACACAAGGCGACAGAGAAAAAAGACTCTGTGAAAAATAAAAGGGGTAAATACAAGAGGGATAAGAAAACTAAGGCCGAGAAGCAGCAGATAATAACATTAACACAATGTATGTTGCATACACAATCAACCAGAGAAGTCCTGACACTTTGCTGGGTTCAATTGTAACACTGAAGATTGCAGCCATCTGTAGCATCCTGCCAAACAGGCGTGAAGCGGCAGCACATGACAGCTCGCAGGAAGTGCACACCAAAATAAGAGCGCAGAACAAGAAGTATGGCAATAACAAAGGAAAACACAGGCAACAGCGTCACACTGACTGGCATTTCCATTAGTTTGTGCACTTGCTGGATTCAACATGTACCATTTACCAATTTTGAAATTGAAACCAAATTGAAATACCATATAAAAAAAGGCGGCATCACAATGTTAGAGTTAAGGTTTGCGATATATTGATAATTTATGTAACTTTGACAATAAGTAATCGATATAATAGTTGGTGATGAAACATAAATAATTGACAGAAACATAGTTTGTCATTGAGTGAGTACAGACAACGTAATACTTTAGGTAGCCCTAAAAAATGTGTAATAAATCCGAAGTGATTAGACATGGCATTGTATGCACACTGCGGATCAGGACTCCTCTTTCTTGTACTTTGTAAACACCAACTGCTTGTACTGTATCTTAAAATGGCCCATTTTAGTGCATTGTTTGAGTTCTTTGCTCAATCTGTTCCATAATTCAATTCCACATACTGATATGTTGAAAGTTTTAAGAGTTGTGTGCACATATAAATGTTTTAGGTTAAATTTTCTTTAAGGTCGCATTTCTCCTTTCTTCTTGAGTAGAATTGTTTAATGTTTTTGGGTAGCAGGTCTTCCTCTGCTCTATGCATAATTTTGTAGTTACTAGATCAGCAAATTTTAATATTTGTGATGTTAAGAATAAAAGGCTGGTATGTTCTCTCTAGTAGGCGTTATAAATAATCCTAATTTGCGTTTCTTGTAGTATAGTTAGTGAGTGAAGTGTACTTGTATAGTTATTCCTGTCATGAACTGGCGTAAGCCCATGTTTGGATCCTAAATGTAGAAAGGACACAGTCGTTGTGGAACAAATAATTCAATACAAAAGTTGACCTCCTTAGGAATAAAACGTGCATACCAAAATAATACACAAAAAATACACCGTCCAGCATTTGTGTCTTTTAACAATGAAAACATTGCAAGAGAAATAAATAAAAACGTTGCCAAAAAACACGTCAACACTGTCCTCTAGTCATCTAGTGGTCACAAGAAGATACAACATTTGGAATTAAGAATACATGTTTGAAGCTTAGCCGCTCGGTGGTCGAGTGGTTAGCATGTTGGCCTCTCAGTCAGGAGATCTAGGTCTGAATCTCCGCTTGGCATCTCTGTGTGGAGTTTGCATGTTCTCCCCGTGTGTGTGTGGGTTTCCTCCCACATTCCAAAAACATGCATGTTAGGTTAATTGGCGACTCTAAATTGTCCATTAGAGTGTGAATGTTTGTTTTGTCTGCCCTGGCGACCAGTCCAGGGTGTACATTGCCTCTCACCCAAAGTCTGCTGGGATAGGCTCCAGCATACCCCGCGACCCTAATGAGGATAGATGGTATAGAAAATAAATTGGATGTCTGAAGATTAAAAACGGCATTTGTTGCTCCAATTTGTGTTTTTGAAACAAGTGTTAATATGTCAAAGTTATGCAATGTTGAGCACTGATAAATGAAAATACTAGCAGCCTATAGTTAGTGTAATAATTACTGCCATGCCAGCATTCCTCTCTCGCTTTATTGGCAGTGACGGTGTTGCTTTTTGGAACTTCTAAAAATGTTTTCCCAAATAATTACTTGCTGATCTTGTGTAAAATAGACTAGCTGTAAACGCTTCACTTTTCAGCTGAAGAAGAATAATATGATGTCAAATGCCCACTTTCATGACAACGTGCATGTAACACTAAGCCAAAAATACAGAAATACAAATGACCAGAAAGTAACGTCACACCCGAGGAACAACACAAGGCGCAACACAAGGCAAAGTTGAGCAGATAGCGGGTGAAGTTCACGGAACAATCTGGCAATGACTAAATCTAACTGCCAGGCTTAAGAAGGCCAGGTGAGTAATTGCCTGCAGGTGTGCACTGGTGGCTCCGCCTCTGGAGGACCATATGTGCACTGCAAAAGATAGCAGACAGGCGGCGGCAGAGCAGCAACACAGCACATCACAATTTCCCCATAAATAAATAAATTAGATGTGGTGAAACCAGAGAAAGATATAAAGTATAGAGAGATTTTTGTCCCAGAACAAAATTTGCTTGATTTGGCATTTAAGTATTTCTTAACATTTGATGTTGTATATTCCTAATGTGGGATTTCCATCTAATTTCGGTGTCTACTATGATGTCTAGAACCTAACCCTGTCAATGCCCATGTCTACGCCTTCTATTTATAAAATGTCTTTTCCGCTATTACCCAATAGCAATGCAGTATTTTAGTTTTACTTACTTGTTTTTGTTCATCAAATCGTCTTTTTAGTATAGTTATTTCTGTGAATTTAATTTATTTACTTGAGTGCTTTTCCCAGGAATAAATGTAGTTGTATTGTTTGCAAATATTACTAACTTTAGGTTTTACGTAACTTAACAGATGTCATTTTCATTTTGTCATTTTCATGTCATTATTATTAATTATTAATTACCTTCTTTATTTTCACCTTAATTCAATTACAATCTGTTGATTTTTGGCTTTACATTTGTTTATAATATCAATTATTTCTCCTTTTGTCACATCAGTGAGGAAAATGGAGTTGGGATTCTGGTCTATACTTTGATTCCCTTACTCCACTGAAAAGTCATATGGGATCATAATTACTTCATAGAACTACAGAACTACATTTTTAATAATTTATTTGTTGCTTTACAACTGTACAAGCCTTACTTAATGGCTTGCAAAAGGCATCCGAATTTCCTTCCATCCATTTTCTATACCCCTATCCCGGTTGACTTTTGGGCGGGAGTTGGGGTTCACCCTGGACTGGTCGCCAGTCAATCGCAGGGCAGACAAACAACCATTCACACCTATGGACAATATAGAGTCGCCAATTAACCTAACATGCATGTTTTTGGAATGTGTGCAAACTCCACACGGAGATGTGAACCCTGAACCTCCTGACTGTGTAGCCAACGTGCTACCCACTCATGCACGGTGCGATTCCAATAATGCATATTTGTTGCATCTTTCTTAAGTAATAGCACAAGGTAAAATACACGGTAGCTAGAAGAAAACAGCCTATACATTATATTCTACATGGTAGTTTGAATTCTGTAGCTGCAGCTGAGGTAAATAGTATTACAAGAAGGATTGTACTATAATGCCATGCTGCATTCCTATGAAGTGCTGACGGTCCTTCCGTTCCTTGACTTTAATTAAGTCAACTTGGGGTGTGAGTGGATTTTAAACCTAAATGATACCTAAATTAACTCATGGATCACTCACACTGTTAACAAATAAAGCACTCGCAACTTTTCCATGTCAGTAATAAGACCACCACATGCTTGGTTATTACTGTCACTTTCAGAGGATCTATGACCTAGAAATTATGTATAGTGTTAGAGAGTTTTGTGACATCCGAACGTGGCTGTGTGCAGAGAAGGCAGAAGAGTTTTCTGATGTTGTTTTGGTGTGGTAGCCTGTGTTGTTTTTGCAATAAGGAAATTGTTGATCTACCAACTCCTTGTCATCCTTACAACACGACAGCGACACAAGAGAGTCTTGTATTTATGGATCAAAATCAAGTTTATAATAAGTTTTTAAGCATAAACAAAGCAAGACCATTAAAGGGATGATTGGTTGAACCCTGACCTTAGTCCCATCAAACCTGTGAGCCATATTCTCCTGACCAACATCGGGGACCTTTGCCCTAACATTATGGAGTGTGTCCCAACACTTTTGTACATATTCTGCACATTTTGTACATGTTACTGGATCTGCAATCGCACTGTATGTTTACAGTAGTGTGGAATACGTTCAAATCTTTATTACCAAATCCATGTATTTCTTGTGTCTGTAAAAGTTTTCATTGCAGACAAAGTGAGAGGTGAGCAAAATCCAAATTACAGAGAAGATGTTATATGACTCTTCATTCCTGAAAAGTCATTATTTTTTTTATGGCGCTATATGCTTCCTTGCATTTCTTCCATAAGATGCCCAACAGTCCATTTCATTGCTTGCTAACAAATCCAAGTTTGATTATAAACGCTGATGCCCATATGATCAAAAAAGACTCATGTGGCATTTCTTCTAGTTAAGAGTTACTATGCTCTGTTCGTAAATCTTCACCATTCGCTGATGAAGAAAGCCTTCCATTAATCAGCAAGTAACAGAAAATAAGATGCTCTCCCACATACAAAGTGTAACTTTACAGGGCTCAAGTGAAACACTCAAAGGAGTTGCTAGTAATAATTGTGCTGAGCCATAGACAAAAAAGAAGACAAAGTGGGGTCACTCACGACTTCTTCAACAGACAGGTTATTTTAAGAGTTGACCCATTTAAGCAGCCCTTAGAAGCTGGGAACACAGGTGCATCTGGATGGCTGCAGCTGCCAGTCACGTGTGTAATTACATACATGATGACGCAATTAAATGAGCAAATTGAAGCAAGTGTCAAAGCTGATTTGCATGTGTAATTTGATGGCTGGATGAGCAATGATAAACTGCCACGGTTTTAATCCCACCTTTAAATGTCTTGTTGTATTCTCATATTCCATTAGTGATAAAATATAAATACATACTATTTATTCTACTGATGCATTATTACTATCAAAGGTTACATATTATACTATTTTTCAACAACTTTAAATAAGTGTCAGAGGTCCCACATTTTATCTTACCCAAAATATAGTTCTGATGCTGGAATTTTGACAATAGGTGATTTTTCTCTACTGGGATCACGTTGTTTCACTGTATATGTCTGTAGCTTTAATGCTAATTAGCTGCAAATTCCTGTCTCCAATACAGGGTGCTACTTCTATTGGGCACTGTTATCCACTTTTTACATATACATGTGTCCAAAATTATGAATGCAATATATTAGATGCAACAGCATACCATTAAGCAGTGGGACAGAAGGACACCTGGCATAGCTATTGTGAGCTGCAGTGCTAACATTACAATCAGAGTCTGTTAAGCCGATGTTGCCCAAGTGTTGCAGTGTTGCAGACTGAACTGCTCCGTCAGAAGTGGAAAGATTTTTTTTCACCAAAGAGTTAAGATATGGGAAAAATACAGAAAACTTTTAAAACTGGAGTGCACCCGGAAAGAAGGACAAAATGCAGTAGTTTCCTGGTAAATACAGGAAGCTTGCCAGGTATGCAAATGATGTTCCCAGCAGAAGACCGAACACGCTAATGTCAGTATTCTATTCTTTCTGTCATCAGTTTTTCCCCACTAATATTTAGTGGTTACTCGTATTTAGTAACCTATATTTGTAATATGAAAATGTAATATAATATGTATATGTAATATGAATAAACAAAACAATGCATAACGGGGATGAAATTCGAAGCATGTGTACGTAAAAGACGCATTGCCAAGCTTGCGGTCTGGCCCTTGTCACTTGTGTTTGCATGTGAGATGAACTTGTATTACCCAATTCATTATGATCATTTTTACAATTCTCAGTTACACAATCAAAGACGTCAGTGTGTTTGATTAACCGTTTATGTACAATTAACCACATCCATATGAGATGCACTGGCCACCGATGAGGAGGAGTAGGAGGAGGGGGGCGTGATAGGGACATGGGAGGTGGTGGAGACGGCGCGACAGAGGCAGACAGGACAGTCTATATAGATGAAAATGTATGTGCTGATTCAGATAGTTACTTTAAACAGTGGTTGTTGTGATTATTAATCACATTCAAATGTGCCTGACATTGTGTAAACCAGCCTGTGGGGTTTTTCGTGACATGTGCGCACCTTGCGTTAGTCAAATTACCACTAGACCGGCCGACAGTAGACCAGGTTGGAGCTGGCAAGCTTTCAGTACACCTGCGGCGAAGCCTGTTGGCGCGAAATTGTCACCACGCCAGGCCGAATCAGTCGGCACCTGCCCCTGCTGCGCCGCCACACCCATCGCCACGCGCCTCGGTCTACCAAATTATCAAATTGGCTGCACACGGAGATACGCAGGACGAAATTACCACTGCCCAGCCTGCACCAAGCTGCGCAACCCACAGAATTAGAGCCCATTGTTGTGTTTGAATGCTAAATAGTGACTTGTACCAGCTACTACACACAGCCTACAGCCTTGGACAATTTGATGCAGCTTTGACATTGTACTGTTGTCTAATGGATAGTAAACAATATCCAAACTAAGAAGGGCCTCACTGTTCCCTCCTCACCGAGTCACAAAAGCATTGTTGTTTCCCATTTGCAAAAATGTGACTTGAATGACGGCCTTGTGTTAAAAAGGCTACTAATTAAATCAGTCACTGTTTAAAGAACGATGAAAGGGTGACTAAGAACGTTTTCTGCAAGTGTGATATGACAGCATCCCTCCCCTTTTGTGATTGCATAACAATTTCACAGGGACACCACAAGGAAACCACAAATAATTGTAATAATCAGAGGCACTCGGAGACCGCACCCACCAAGAGGCCCTTCTCTTCATTTCCCCTTTAATAAACTTGCACAAATGACTGAGTCATTCGTTAGCCAAAATGGCAGATGAGGAAGGATGAGAGAGGAGTGTGTGGTAAAGATTTAATTAAGCCTCACCATGGGATGCCGCACAGTGACTCCAGAGAGCAGGACAGAGGAGTTTGTGTTTGCTCAGTGCAGCTGTGAATAATATCCACTCTATTCTTATCTTAACATTGACCCACATGAGCGTGGGTTGTTGTCAAGGCATCTTCCCGTCTTCCTGTTCTCCTGGAGGGTGTCTACTTATGGAAAACCTTATGTTAACTGTTAGCAGGACATATAGAACAGGCTAGAGGAAGAAGATCCATACATCCCTTGCCATGCATGGTTTGAAACTAAATCTAAATCCACGCATCCGCACCTTATGATGGTATATTGCAGGTTGACTTAGATTTTATTTGTCTTTGGATAACTCCCATCATCACATTACTTCAGTCCCTTTGAAATCTATTCACTCAGTTTTGCTCCTACTCAGTGTGTGTTACCATGGATACCACTCCCAAATGCATTGGCTTGTTCACAAAATTTAATATTGTTAGTGTTACTTGGAGTGGATGGGACTGTTCTTTTTTCCTGCACACAGAGTCATCCAAATTTGCCAAATAAGATGAGCCAAATTTCATTTAGATGCAATATTATGTTTTCTTTGTCTTCTTGGTGTATCTTATGTGTCAGTTTAAGTTTGTCCAAGAGCCAGATTTTGCCTCTGTCTGTCGTCATAATGGAGGGGCGTAGCTAGCCATAATGGTGCTTTGTTATTGGACTTCTGTGCTCGTCCCAGATTGTCAATAACAAACACTATGTTCAAGCATAATACATTCTGTGTATATTCATGAAAGGTGAACTGCTTGAGCTGTCCTCATCTCTGCATCCTGGGCTCCAGCCACCTTACTCTAAACCAGTGGTTCTCAATTATTTTCTGTCATGCCCCCGCCCCGGATTTGCAATATTATTGAGAAACTGATAATATCAGTTTATTTATCTATACTGTACAGACTGAACTGGAAACTGAAACCAGGAAAATGCAACAAAATAGAGAGACTCATACAAGCATACTGAAGAGTCAAATTGCAAGTTGAGTACTATAAATTTCCACCTGTTGGCAGGTTTGGTTATTATGGTAAAACCTGTACAGTGGAACCTTGACTTTGCAAAAACCTTATTATAAGAAAAATTCATAATACAAATTGGGCATCGAAGATATTTCTGTTCCATTTAACAAAAAATATTTAAAATTTCAAAAATGAAAATTGAAAGTGCCGCCCAGATTTTTGAATGTTTTGCACTGCCATACAAGTAACCCTCCCCTGGGTTGGTAATTCACCAAAGTAATGGATGTCATCCGCTGTAAAACCAAAGAAGAAGAAGAAGGTTCCATCCCACTGGTTATCTCCCATCATCCTTTCCTCCCAGAATGTCACGTCATCCCCTTTGCTCAGCATACCAAAAAGCTCCGGTCCATTGTTACTATTGTCAGTAATGTTACTCTAATGTTTGATGTGATACACAGATAAGACTTGATTGCTGGAACAAAAAGCTTTAATTGCACATTTGAACACACGATAAACACAATCATCCTTAATAAAAATTCCTAATAAAAACACAGGTTACTGTTGCAAGCATAACCCACAGCAAACTGAAACTAAGTTTAATGACATTGCAGATTTGAAATTCATTACACACTCTTCTCCCTTAGGGAACACATTTATAGCAGCTACTTCTTTTCTTTTATTATATAATTTATTTTCTTTTATTATTATGCTTGCTATATTCGGTAATATGAGGGTAAAGGTGACAATAGGGGTGTTAGTTCATGTCTGGAGGGCTCTAATAAAATATAACATTAATATAATATTATATATAACATTAATATTAAAAACATTAAGAAGGTCGTAAAGGTTTTTTTATGATTTATGAGAATTTTTTGTTTTTAAATAAAGAATCCTACTTTGAGGAAATTCATTTTCCATGGTCAGGTCTTTAACCAATTAACTGTAATAAATAAAGAATTACTTCTTTTTCTTCTGATGCTGCTTCATTGTTACAAGAATGCCTAAAGAATTGCAAGAATGAGCACTTCTCTACAGTAGTTTAGCAGAATGGTTTACATTAGTTGAGTGATGTTTAGTAAACCAAACGAAAAGCTTTGACACACTAGATGTTCCGCCTATTGAAGATCACTGCAATTTGCAAATAAGACTGATGGAAAGAACATGCTCCTTCCCCATTTAGCTAAGAAAGCAAAAGACTACTGAATCAAAATCTGTGCTAAAATACATGTGCTGAATGGCGTGCATCTTGTATGGATTGTCGAAACTGCTAAATGATGTCTGGGGCAAAAGGTTTGGACAGAGAGGATTACTTTGAGGATTTTAAAGCTTCAAGGGGACTTTAGGGACGACATTGCTTATATTGCCAAGAATTCCTAAAACCCACTCCTGCTGTAATTAAGTCGTGGTAAATCTAACATTTACTTGCACAGACGGCAACATTAGGTACACATGCACCATCAAATGAAATCCAATTTCTGAATAAGATGTACAAAGTAATAATTGCTTTTTTTATTATGAGGGGGCAAAATATTTGAAACACCCCTCAGTATAAAAGTATTTTGAAACTACAAATACCATATAGTAATAAAACTTATACATTGAATCTCATTGCTTGTGGCAGGTGTACTTAATGGTGTGGCATGTGAGTGCATGTACTGTGGGACAGGAAATGTATTTCCAATAACAACCCCATAAAAAAATATATATGTATGTCTTTCATGCAGGTCTAAAAGTGATATGAAATATTTAGCACTGTGAGGGCTGCAGAAATCCCATGATTTTCTGATGTTCTCTTACAACACTGTTAGCTGTGATCTTTACATTTCTATATAATGTGATTTCTGTGTTTCTTCTGACTTCATCATTGCACTAGATAGCTCGCTTGTCGTTGCTAGACAACCAGGCTAAAGACCACACTATGACTCAGATTCCAGCTGCAGCAAAGTATAACAATGCTAATATGGTGGCACATGGACAAAGTTTTTACAAGTTGTGCGATATTTTGCACACAGGTTGTGCAAGTTTATTGCCTGCAGCATCACAAACGGGTAAACAGCAGCATATGTGGCAATGCTTTAACATGAGCTTTCAAACAGTAAACATCTTTTGTAAAAGTGGACTCCAGTGAAAACAGATCTGTGAGAAATTCATAGTAAAGTTGATAATAACTTCATATCATTAAAAACTCCATCCAAAACGAACTTAACGCCTTATTTAAACCATGCATAACTTTATGACTCTACCTCTCAAAAGCATGGAACTGAGAATTATTTGGAACCAGACTCAAAATGAGGAATCAGAATTGTAACCAAAAATCAAATTCAAACACAATTCCTATTGCCCACCAGCTCAGGGCCTGTACATTGGAGTAAAACCGTGTCAATGAGAGGCTACTTTCCTTGCGCCTTTGTGTAGGGGGATGGGTACAGACTGTTGTTTGTGCTTATGCGCCAACCATCAGTTCAGAGTACCCACCCTTTTTGGAGACCCTAGAGGGAGTACTAGAGAGTGCTTGATGGGGGGATTCAATGCTTCAATGCTCACGTTGGCAGCGACGATGAGACCTGGAGAGGCATGTTTGGGAGACCCTCCCAATCTGACCCTGAGCAGTGCTTTTGCTACTGTTACTGTGCTCGTCCCAGATTGTCAATAATAAGCACCATGTTCAAGCATACGTGCATGCTGTGTATGTGTTTATGGTCCTTAATGAAAGGAAAGATTTACTGACAACCATTAGAGTTGCAGTTAAACAGAGTAATGCTGTTTCCGCTTACATAGGGATCAGTCAACCGGTTAGTCACATGCTTCCTTATGGCTCAAATACTGTGCGTGAAAGGCGCATGCGTGAATGTCTGTGTGAATAATGAAGCAGTGTTGAGTCCACCAGTGCTTAGTTAATGTTCATACTTTCTGGTGGTCTGGGTGCTTTTTCTGCCTTTAACCGATGCACTTCTAATCAAGAGAGAGCTATTGATTCCCTATCCAAAAGCCTTCAAGGTGCCTAAGACACCTGCTAGCAGCCAACTGACAGACACTTATGCTCGCAAACCAACAGCTGACATGAACTGATGCCAGTGTACAATGATGCATGTGGCTGAGTCACACATGGTCCCATATAATCCACTCTCGGGGGTACTGATTGCCACACAATACCATCATTCTGAATCATATCTCACACATGTGCTATATGCGCAGATGGAGACTTGGTTTGCAGGGAGTTTTGTGAGAAGGATGCAGGAGAGAATTCATGCTCCTCGTCAAATATTTGTGAACAACAAATCTGTATGTTCCCCAGCAAAATGATATCCAGGCTGATCAGCATTGCTCTTTTTTTTGTTGTGATTTGTATCTACTGCGGGAACGCTTTGCTAAGCACATTTCCTGCAGCAGTCACATGCCGTGGGCGGCATGGGGCTCACAGCCAACTGTCCCCATCACCAATTTAATGCAGACGCCGTGATTATGGGGAGACGTGTGTGATGCAAGCAACAACAACAACAACAACAACCTAAAACTAATCTGTGAACCTGATGGAAAATCATTATATTATATAGATTATGTATTAGTTGATGCTTGGGTTTTCTATGGATATTCCGGCTTCCTCCCACATGCCAAATGCATGCATGCTAAGCTAATTGGGGAATGTAAATTGTTCATAAAAGTACATGGTTGTTTTTCTATGTGTACCCTGTGAGTCACCGGCGACCAGGGCAGTGTGTAGGCTCAATTGGGACAGGCTCCAGGTCACCCATGACCCAAATGAGGACAAGCTGTATAGAAAATGATATTCATCCTGCCTTCCAACCTGCTGGAAAGACAGCGGCGCCCCCTTTTTGGAAATAAAATGATTTTCTGCCCCCCCGACGAAATATACAGTACTAATGAAACGTTTTCGTGGTAGCCCCCCATCCCCGTCATAACGCCGGGCCCACCCCCCTTGGGGTCGCGCCCCCCAGTTTGAAAACCACTGCCTTAAAGCATTCTAACTGCTAACAAAAGTTAACAACATACATAACAAAAGTTATGTTGAAGTTGATAAAGACGTATGGGATTTAACAAAATGTCCAGGCTATTCATTTTGACATGATACTTTAATGATCATTTTCAGAAAATGATCTTTCTACGCCAGCCACATTTACAGACAGTACAGTACCGACAGGAATATATTAAGCATACAAAATGTCAAATGTAAAAAAATCTCAAATGAAAAAAATACAACACAAATATCATTATGTAAGATGAAGTATTGCATCCAAATCATGCATTCATTAAGAAGCTTGTCTCATCCTCTGATAGAGACATTTAATTCGTATAGTTTTGCCCAAAGCGCATCATCATGAAGGATGAGACTGCATCGCTGGAAAGGACCCCCCACCACTGACTTACGTACGTAACCACGCCTCCCGACGCAGGCTCAGTTACGTCGGCCCCCTCTCTCCCTCCATCACGCAAACACACACACGCACACACGCGCGCGCTCTGTCCCCCACCGGACCCGACTGAAGAGATCATGTCAGGCTGAAGCAGACAACATGTAAGACATCGGCGAGGCGCGGAGGGCGACGGACGGCGGCTCTCGACAGGTGCGGCAGGCTGCAGAAGCACACGCCGCCTCCTCACCATCTTCTCTGCCCTCTGATCTACTGCGTGGACAAACGGTAAGCCGAGCCCCTCCCTCCGATCTTCTGGCATTTTGACAAACTTAACCCAAAGTCAAGCCCCCGTTTTTCCTCCCCGGTTGTTTCCCTGCGCAAATGATGTCATTCGCGCCACATTACACGCAGGGCCGACCGTGCTGCGGCGCAAAAAGAAAGACAGTGGACTAAACACCGTTTTTACGCAGAACCGCCGTTTTTAGCTTGTGCGAGGAACGGTGCACATCACCCCAAACACAGAAATAAGGTTGCCGAGTGTAGCTATAAACGTACACTAACGTTCAATCACACCATCGTGTAAAAAAAACCCGATTCTTTTGCAAGCACCACAGCGTAGTGCCCATTCAAAGTCCATTTTCCCCGAGATTTTGGCCCTTGTGTGGTGAAGGGTGCTGTAGCCATGGAGACAGGATGTGGCATGCGATTTTAAAACTTGAGGGGTGAAAAAGAAGCAAGGGAAGAATGAAAGAAAGGGCTTTGTGCATCTATTGAGGGCCCGAATTTGAGCGTAAATAGACAGTAAGCTTGCATTTACTAAGTTTAGGCATATTTAAGAAATTGCTGTTTTTTTCTCAGCTTCCAAAATGCACTTTACAAAATGTATTTGTCACAAGTCAAAGTTGAACTTTAGTTAAATAAAAAATGCGGTTCATGGCTTTCACTCGTGCCCATTGTGTGTGCACATACACCAAAGCAGTCTCAGAGAAGCCACAGACAATTTGAGTAATTGTGTGGCGATGGCATGCTATACATTCAGCGATGGCTAACATTAGTAGCCAAATATTGCCTAATCTCTGTTATTAGCTGACAACAAATATAACTAATTTATTTGCTTTGTTTTTTGTGGAGCGTGCAAGAGGAAGAGGGCGGGATTGTAATCCTTGCAACACTCAAAAGTTACCCATGCACTACCTAACCAAGCCAGATGGTAAAAACAAGAGCTGCATACTGAGAACCGCATATGGAACAATCTAGGGATTTGGGTTATTTAATTATCAAAAAGGATATTTCACATATTTTATATTGTGTTTGAAGGATTAATAATATATTAAAAGCTTTTATATTGTTATTCATTGTTAGTGTCGACATTGGTAGTATAAACATTTCAGTTTTTCTGTGCCTTTTTTCTCAATTGTTCCCATTTTTGCTGGGGTTTTGTTGTTTCATTTATTTTCTACATTGTGCCGTGAGCCATTAAAAAACACGCTGCGGGCCACAAATGGCCCTTTGGGCACCCTTGCCAACCAAACAATCCAGGCCAAATACGATCAGAACACGGGGAAAAGACATTTTTACCGTGGTCTGTGATTCATTTTTGTAGTATTTGTAACCATTTTGCAGTTTTGTTTGTTTTAACAAATGCCTACTTGCATGGAAGTATTTTAAAAGAAGAAATATACACATTGAGGATTTGGGTGTTGAGATTGTTTGTGTGTGAGGGGGCGTGATATTTAGGTGTGCTGGCGAGACATGGCAGGGACATGGTTGGTCACTTCTCTCTCACCACAATGAACAGATGGCAGCTCAGGGTTAGCTGGTGAGAGTGCCAATAAGAAAGTCTATGTTTGCATTACACACAAATATCTTTTGTTAAAATGGCTTGTTTTGTTTTTGTTATACCTACATCTGTAAAAGAAATATAGGCCTATCTACTATATAACTATAAATATACTGTATACTATACTATAACACACCTGCAGCAAAGCATTTTTTTATTAAATTGTTTTTGTTTTATTAAACAGTAGTTCAATCCAGTAAAATACTGTAAACAGTTCAAAGTTTCATGGCTAAGATTGAGTGTCCGTCACAATAAAAGAGAACAATTCCAAATTTGATGGGGATGTTAAAACTAATTGACGTCTGAGGACACCATTAGTTTGGTGATTTGATGGATACTCTCAATGCCGCACGGTGGCTGAGTGGTTAGCACATTGGCCACACAGTCGGGAGATCTGGAAGACCTGGGTTCAAATCTCCGTTGGGCATCCCTGTGTGGAGTTTGCATGTTCTCTCCGTGCATGCGTGGGTTTTTTCCGGGTACTCCGGTTTCCTCCCACATTCCAAAAACATACATGTTAGGTTAATTGGCGACTCTAAATTGTCCATACGTGTGAATGTGAGTGTGAATGTTTGTCTATGTGTGCCCTGCGATTGACTGGCGACCAGTCCAGGGTGTACCCCGCCTCTCGCCCAAAGTCTGCTGGGATAGGCTCCAGCATCCCCGTGACCCTAATGAGGATAAGCGGTATAGAAAATGAATGAACTCTCTATTATAACTGGGGTATAGTAAGCCACATACATTTTATTAGTATTATGTAAAAGATACTAAACTGTCTGGAGGAGTGGCACATGTGTCTAGGCACGACTTGTTAAATACATTTTAGTGATCTGGGTCAACTTGCATGTTTTGGAATTTATTTTCATTCTTTTTCCTTCCTCAGGGTTGTTTTGATATGTCACACTGAATGGAGGGCATTGCAGTTCCATTAAGATGACCCGAACACATCCCCCTGATCTTCTGGCGACAACTTTACACCGGGACATTCCTCTGTGTCCAACCACCAAACACGCAGTTTCTCCTCACTCTTCTTTGCAATGTGACTTGAAGATGATTGATAAACCAGAAATCATTAACAAAAGACACTGCCGCAGCTTTGACTTTCTTGAATCACTGGATGAGCCCCAGTCAGTCTCTTCACCGATGGAGTATCCTTTTAAGCGAGCAGAACAACAGACATTAAACAAAGAACTAACCTGGAACGGACTAGATCAACCTGGACATCTTCGCTTCTCATCTCCAGATTTGTTTAACTCCAGGCAAATTCAGCAACATGCCACTCAAGACAAAAGCAACCATCTCACATGGTCAGATTCTGTAAATAGAAAAAGATCTAGAAGTGCACCTAGAATCAAATCCATCCTGACTCCTGTGCCCTTCTCAGTGTCTCCTCTGGAGACAAACAAGGACGCCCCACAAGCACCGTCAAATGCACCGAGGGCCCCGGTGACACATCGTGAAGGTTATTCCTCCAACAGGCCTTTTTTGAATGAGGTCCACCCAATCAAACTACAACCGCCTCTCTACGTTTCCGATTGTTTTGACGAGGTTAAATCCGACAATACGGCCATAACCCCTCATGTCAAGTGCCGTGTGGACATTAAACCAGATGCTGCTGTACTTCAACACACATCCAGACAGATTCCCAACCTACGGCCTGAACGTCACGCATTTCAGAGATATTCACAGGCCAGTAGCAACCGGGGTTTGTATGTTCCTCGGCAGATTATCTCCTCACCCACACCGACTCCAAGTGAATGCTACAGTGGAGATTTTAGACAGGGGTATCACTATACCACCAGCATGTCTCCCCTGTCTTACCAGCATCTAGACATGTACAGAATGCCCTCACCAACAACACCATATCTAAATCAGGAACAAAGAACTTTCTCCAACCCGAACATCCCCACAAAATTTTTTTATACAGAGGACACTGTCCGATATCCAGTACATCCCTATTCTAGAGCTTACTTTCAGGATGATAGAGCCAGTTTAGCCAGCCGTGGTAGTACTATGACAAGTCAGTACGATCCAAGGAATCGATGGGTGCATACCCTTCCTCTCAGGTCATATTGCACAGACCATTTATCTAATCATGAACCAGCACAGTCTGTATATAGCACACCCTACTCTACAAGTGAGGCAGGGTCATACTTCTCTCAAACCCCCAACAGCTCTTACTATGGCGATGATCACCGCTTCAGTCCATACCACCAAAGTTGTACCAGTTTGTATTATAACAAGCCGTTTAACTCTTTCGAGGAGCGGTACTTTCCATCTAGGCAATACCACACGGAAGGCCGCCGCCGGCCCAGAATGTCACAGGCTTTTTCAGATGACTGGTATCGTTCAAGTATATCTGGTTATTCCAACCTGTCTTCTCAGCTCACCCCACCAAGAGTAAGAACAGACCCCACTGTGCCCCCATGGTATAGTAGTTATGGTACAGAGACAAGTAGATTAGGGACAGAGTCCAAAAACCACTCTAAGTCATGGGATAATATTCTGTATCCCCACCATGAGCGAGAACAATCAGTGCCTCGTGGACGAAGCTACGAGAATCTGTTTTACCAAGCAAGGCACGGGGCTTCTCCCAATGTCACATCTCAACCTGTTATCCTTAACCTATCCAGTTCACCAAAGCGCTACGCTGCCTTGTCTCTGTCTGAGACCTCTTTAGAGAGAGGCCCGAGCAATTCATGGAAGAATACCAAGAGCGGCCACTGGTTTGTGACTCCTGAGATCACCATAACCGACAACGACATAAGTGCAGGCAACAGTGAGCGGCTTGGAGTGCACCCTGTCAAATGGAATACCCTGCAAAGTGATAAGATAGCCGCCCCAGGAGCGATGGATGGCAAGAAGTCGTTAAAAACAGAAATGACCAAAGAAAGAAAACGTAACGTCTCCCTTCAGCAGAGTCTGGAGCAGCTTGATGAGTTGTTAGCGGACTTGGTTGTTGATTACAAACCACCAACCAGCAGGAAGTGTAGTGGAGACTTTTTGGATCAGCTTAAACAACTGATTACTGAAGATAATGTAAAAGTCAGAGAATCTTCTGACATTGAATATCAATGTCTAAATACTCAACTCCAGTCTTCTAAATCCAGCCCTGACACAGTCAAAGACCCTGATAGTGGATGTGATGCTTTACAAAGAAGTGCAGAAGAAGGTTCTCCAGACCATAGTGTGGAGGAAGATGAAACAATGGTGTGTGCTAACGACAAATGCAAACATTCTGAGAATATGTTCAATGCATGCTTGTACTACAAATCTTGTCACAGTTGCTACACGTTTTACTGTTCACGAAACTGCCGCAGAGATGACTGGGAGACCCACAAAGAAAACTGTCTGTACGGCCGTGTGAGTAGTGTGTGTCGGCATGCACTCAAGTTCTGCAGAGAAAATGCTGAGATTCATAAAGCCTTCTCTCGTATTGCTAAAGCTGGTTACCTCTCCAGAGGCCGAGGTGTCCTCTTTTTGGGTTTCGCCAATCCAGAGACGGCTGATAACTTTCTGCAGGTTGGGCTTGAGAGCCTTGTCATGTCACCCACATATCTATCCCTCAGAGAGCTGGATGGCTTTAAGGACAACTTGGGTGACTACTGCAAAGATTTGCAGCAAACTGGTAATGAATATGACCCCAGTGAATGTTTCCTCTTGAATGTATCCATAGCTGTCGGTGAACTAGTGCCTAATAGACCATCACCAAGGGTCCAAACACCGACCGTTCGAAAATATGCAAAGGTATCCTTGGCTTCTTCAAGCCCAGACAAAAAGCTTGTGAAGAAGGATAGTGAAATGGAAACTCTCATCCTTACTCCACCCCCTGGAACGCCGGACATTGATCAAGAGGGAGAGGAGGGGAGAAAAGCCAGAGAGGTGTGTTTTGTAAACATTCAGCGTGAGCTGAGGATCAGGGGAGTATTTCTTCGTCACGAGTACCCCAAAATATATAATCAGCTATGTGATTTTGTGGAGACCAACAAAAGGTTCACTCCAACAACTATTTACCCAATAGATAAGAGAACGGGAAAACAATTCATGTGCATGATTATGGCCGCATCGGAGCCGAGAACCTTAGACTGGGTGGGCACTCCCAATCTCCTGGATGATATAATTTAGAATGGAAATGAGTAGGAATTAAACTAAATGTACATATTGTAAATACATTACATTTGGAAAATTGAAGACTGACAAAATATTTGCATTCGGCCACTTCCCGTCTTTACCACATTGACCTTTTGCACACTTATTGACCTATTACAAACACTGACTGTTTTGATTCTCTTGCTTTCAGAGAAGTTAATAGATGTTAACTGTACACAGCACAACAATTTTGGTTTTTAAGATGTCATTCATTCATTTTCATCCATTCATTCATTTTCTATACCGCTTATCCTTATTAGGGTCGCGGGTATGCTGGAGCCTATCCCAGCTGACTTTGGGCGAGAGGCGCGGTGCACCCTAGACTGGTGTTTTTAGGATGTGAACGTGTATAATTTATCATAAATCAATTCCTGCTCAACAAAGTATAAAGCACATTTACAGGATATGCACAATGTGTGTCCACATAATAGTCACATACATAATTTAATTTAATAAGTCCTCCTGAAATGTTTTTTCAAATCTGAAATTTGTAATATACCTTGCAATTGTAATTACAAATGTTGAGTATTGGAAGTATATTCATTTATTTAGTGAGCTGTATTTCTGTGGCTGTTTTTCTATCAGTTGTTTAGTTCGTGTTTGATAGAAAATGAAGTACAATCGAGACAGCCTTTTAGTGTTACACCTCTGTAAGAATTTTACATGAAACTTTGTGTCATGCTTGAGTAACTTACCTTGTTTGAAAGTGGCCTTCATTAGGGATTTGTATATGAAATAAAGTAATGTATAGTTTTAAGTCTTAAGAGGTTGTTTTAACAACCTTTTTAAAATGATGGATTTATTTTGCTGCAGGCATGATATTTTTATTCAGATATTTTATTATAAATGTTGCTTAAAATACAATTTAAAATAAATATTTATGAACTCACAGTTGGTGCTCATAAATAAGAGTATACGTTATATATGATATTGACTACAGTGAATCCTCGTTTATCACGGTAGATAGGTTCCAGAACTGGCCGCGATAGCTGAAATCCGAAGTAGGGATACCATATTTACAGTATTTATTCAACAGGTATTCAATATTCAGACTTTTAAAACCCTCCCTTTACATAGTACTGTTAACAAACCACCCTGTACAGATATCTACAATACGTACATACAGTACACAGGCACTTTCCGGAAAATCCGCTATATATTTTCTCTTATAATATACATACGTACTGTAATGGAAAAAATCCGCGAAGTCGTGAATCCGGGATTGTTGAATCGCGAAGTAGCGAGGGTTCACTGTATATGATATTGACTATATCATCACTTGAATCACACAAACTGTTTAGGTAATATGCAATAAACGAGCAACAATGAAATACAATGAAAAATAATTGTACTGTTTTGACTCCCCCATTGTATTGTTTTGATAAGAACTCATTCCTTTGAACCATGTGATAGGACTTGTTTTCATTCATATATAAATGATGAGAATGTTTCCAAAATATTTGCAGCACTGACTCTAGATATGCCTGCTTCCATTGTCATTGCTAACAAAGCTATAATTGCTCTTCTACTGGATTATATCTTTGTGCAAGACCTTAGAAATGTATATTTTGTCATGTTTATAACATATATAGAGCTATATAATAAATGGAATTGAACAAGTTACTTCATGGGTTTACATTTGTTTGTCATACACACATTCAGGTAACATTTTTGCAGTGAATGGTCCTGTATTAATACCTGGACTATCTCTCCCTTGACTTTGTACCGTTAATCCTTTTTGTTTGTGTGTTGGTTTTATGCAGGAACAATCCAAATCAGGGACTGCTAACCATTTCCATGGACATGGAGATATATGTAGTATTTGGAAAAATAAGTTTGCTCAGCAAATTTCACTTCGATTCCAATTTGATTCATTTTTTTACACGCACCAATCAGGTATGGTTCAAAAGTCTTCCAACTCTTATGTGTGGTGTGAGCACAGGATACAAGGTATGCCACGTTTTCCTTGTTAGAGTACCATCTTGTGGAAGTGTGCTTGTATTACAGGTCATTTATGCAGCACCATGAAAATTTAGTGTCAGAATATGTGGAGTCCTTGTGAATCCAACAATGTATTGAAGAAATTATCTTAAAATGAGATCGCAATTAATAAATTAATGAATTATTGAGGCTGATAAATTCATATTTTAAAATCCAGGCGCAGGATCCATTAAAAAGATTTTTAATGCTATTAATATATGTAAATAATAAAAAAATCATGTCCCTAAAATGACAGTAAAAAAAACAATGAGCTTAAATTCATACAGAATGACAACAAAATAGTTTTTTTTAGAAAAAAAATGTAAATAATAGCTTTCATTCCCGGCATTTTAAATTGTAAGGACTGTAGCCTTAAACAGGGGTTGCGCATGCGTCTTATGCGCGTCTCCTCGTGATGACAGCAAATGACAGTACTGTTCGCTCCTGCAGAGCTCAGTGAGAGAGACGGCCAGCCGCAGACAAACAGTTCCTCTAGCTTCATAAATCTCATGAGCCGCCGTGTTTGGTGCCACCGTGATACCGCAACGCAAACCTTTTAAGTTCGGTAAGTTTTCTGGTTTATGCTGTATGTTTTGTTGGTCTCATTTCGGTCACCGAGGAGCTTGCAACCTAACCTAACCTAAGCTAAGCTAAGCTAAATTAGCCGACAAACGTTAGCTCAGCCTTAGCTTCCGCGCTGGACTAGCTGAGGTTAGCGTAACTTGGTGGACGTTGGCGGACTAATGTTCGGTTTAGCTTCAACAGTTTGTATTCCGAGGTCCTTTCACCAAATCAGTGCTAGTAGCAGTGGTAGCAGTCTAACACGTCTTTGGTTCTGTCGGTGTCCCCATATAGCTTATTGTGATTCAACGTTAAGTTTTTGCCTGACTTGATGTGCAACCCGACAGTGACGGCACTCGAAACTAACCCGGTCGATTGGTGTGGTATTAAGCTCGTTGAATTATGCGTCAACGCGGTCGCATTGCATTCAATTCAAAACACGCAACTGATTTTAACGTGCGTTTGTGGCAAATGTGCGCCAAATCAGCCGCTCCAGGGAAGCATGAAGACTCACGCGTTATCTGAGAGGTTGAAGTGAAAGTACACGATGCATGTCAAATCATCAAAGACTCTCACCGGCCACTTATTGTGCACACCTGCAAAGTTCGATGGACCTTAACACGAGAGCTACACACAAATAGGCCTTTTTATAGATAATGCTGCTCAATTTGATTGACATAGGTAGGTATTGAGTTATCGACGTGGCCATCATAGCAATCTTAGATTGGTGTGATGTAGCACTTTCATGCATTGAAATATGCAGAAGGGATTAGTACGTTCTACATCAATCCATACATAGATTTGGGGCATAGTTCGGCTGGACAATACGGTGGCGGACAAACGTGTAGCAATGTCCAAACGCTTCAAATACAGAAATGACACTTCTGCCCCAACACTTGCACACCATAAACATATGCAACTAGTGCACTATGTTTATAAAGTTATAGATTAAATGCCCAGAAGAAAGTTGGCAGAATGAAAATGAATTTTTTTTTTACATTATATGTTACATATTTGGTTGTAAAAAATTGGTTGTTCAATGTTATTACTGCAAAATATTATGCCTAAATCTTTAAAGGTGAATATCCCTCTGATCTGGTGGCCCTGCTGGATTGGCTAACCTCTGTTTCGTTCTGCAGCAGTTCTCTTATAAAGTTGTTTTTGGTGGTTTGTGTGTGTTTTGCGCATTGGCTGTATCCATCCATCCATCCGTTTTCTATACGACTTATCCTCATTAGGGTCGCGGGTATGCTCCGTTTGAATTTTTTTTGACACTGCAGCATTTTCCCGTTGTATGTGTGAAGATGGCACAGCTCAGGTACTCAATATTGAACCCCCAGTTGCCCCGATGTCATCAGTAGGTGAAATCGGTAGCAATGTAAAAGTGCTTTTGAGTATCTAAAAAAATGAACAATGCTGTTTATGTGAACGCTCATTTACTATTTATGGTGTATAATACGTGTTTTCGGTCAAACAACACAGCTGTGCAAGAGACAGTGATGGTACACATTATGCAAACACCTTACTTTCACTATCAAAGCAAACACAATATTAATGTCATTGTGTATCAAAGCACAACACAACAAATCTTATAACTTTACTGCATGAAGTGATTCCTGTCGGTATATAGTAGTAATAGTTAATGGCTATTTTGATGTATTAATTAGGGATGTCCGATATTGGCTTTTTTTTTCCAATATACGATATGCTAATATTGTCCTACTGAACTTCAGATTCTGATATCAATATGTCACAAATTGTCACCATCACATATCTCCTGCTGTGGGTTAACCGATACCTGTTGTGAAGCTAATGAGTAGAGTGTCTGCAATTAGCTTCTCAATACTTGCATTTGGGCATGGCAAAGTGCAGGTAGAAGAACTCCACAAGATGGGCGAATGCCGTCTTGCACAATAGAAAAGGGCTGGCTATCTAGTGCGATACACAACATGATTTCCTTTGTCCTAGGAATGGGAAGTATCATGAAGGAAGAAGTAGTGGTTCCGCCTCATATAACCAATGCTTTGCAGTCATTGCAAATTTCAAGTTTAATATTCATTGGAGACGCCACAGACATAACGTTAGTCAAGTCAGAGCGAGCAAGCTTGGTACTAGCTAAGTACTACTTGTTTACACACTTTAGACACGGTTTGATGAAGTCATCATTTGTACGCCGGAAAGTAGGCCTGTACAGCATTTCTTAAAAGCGGTTTTCATTATAGAGAAAAAAATGATACTGACAAACTCCTGACCATCAGGGAACACGATGTTAATCATGACATACAGGACAGTGACCTCCAGTCAGATTAGAGTAGATTAGGTATATTTTAGTTCAGTTTGTTGTGGTACTGTAGTTTTTCTGTAACAAAACAGGAAAGACAAGTCATCCATGATTCAAAGTCCAAAGAGACAATCTGGTGGACATGGTGGTTATTTTACAGGCATGGTCATCACTCAGTGACCAACAGACTACACTTCATCCCAGGTGAAATAGCTTTGAGTCACTTCATCTTCTACCATTATGTTGCTTCATGTCATGTAACGGGTTGTACTTTACTTTCTAAGACACTCAGAGCTTCTACACAGGCGCTAGTAGTATAGTTCCAAAGTGTGAATCAGTTTGGTTGAGGGATGCCCATATTTTCCTACACCGTTTTCAACGGACTAACTCTCTCACTCACACTAATGTGCTAAAATCTGGCTCAGGCTGATTTTAATGTAGCTCAGGCAATGTTGACATTCAGTTTTCCGCCGTAGTGATGGACTAGCCAAGGATGCTTCCGAAGAGTGGCACGGATTATTAAAAAAGGAAGTTGCAACAGAATGTTGGAGTATTGCCATGGTTACTTTCTCTTTGTGTTTTGAGAATGGACTTCTGTGTGTGTGCTTTTTTGGTTAATGAATAAAATGTCAATGGACAATTTTGCCCAGTAATTAAAAAATGTATGTAGCCTTTTGTAATGGGATGTTAACCTCTGCACAAATTCCAACAAAATCTTTAAAAAACTGCAATGCCCGTGCTTGTGATTAAGGAAGTCACCGGTTCCAACTGCATATGTTAAGATAATTTGAAGGCCAAAAGTACTTACTATGTGGGTTGAGATTGTTTCTTTACATCTAAGAGGATCTGGGAGCAAAAATAAACATGCTTCTTGTCCTTTTTCACTCAGAACCTGCATGTTGTCATTGGGCATTGTAAAACACTCCTTACATAGAAGCGGTAGAACAACGCAGTGAAAATATACTCATCCAGGTTGGGTCGCACACACAATCGCAGCTACACAAGTCAGCTATCAGAAGCAAAGCTAAGAGGAGGTTTTCCAACTTTCGCCGGTGTTTATTGCCATTTCAACATGTTTAGACAGGAGGGGGCGGTGTAGTGTTGTATTGAGGTTCTCCCATGATTGACGTTCCTTCTCTTCATGATGACAGAATTGTATTCACATTATGTCAATGTTTGCAAGATTCCGCATTTGACAGTAAATTCACTTTTTTTATTGGCCAATTTTGTGATTCCAAAATCATAGGGCCCTAGTATGGTGCTGTGATTAGGGGTGTCCCGAACTTTATCACTTCTGGTCTGACACCGATATTGCTGACTTGACTGTCTGCCTATGCGGTTATCAATGCGATATCGGTACAAATCATACATACTTATTTTTTAGTATTTCCTAGTAATTTTGTAGTGTGGAATGCTAGAAAAGGCTCAATCTATCGGGCTCATATCAGCAAAAAAAACTCAATCAGAACCAAATCAAATTAAATCAGCCTTAATCTGAAATCTCCAGTACTGGCACACCGATACAAGCAGTCGACTTCTTCTTCTTTTCCTTTCGGATTATCCCGTTAGGGGTCGCCACAGTGAATCCATTGCCTCCATCTAACTCTGTCTTTTGTAACCTCTTCTCTTGCGCCAACTATGTCCTCTTTCACTACATCCATAAACCACCTCTTTGGTCTTCCTCTAGGCCTCTTGGCTGGCAATTCAAAACTCAGCATCCTTCTACCAATATATTCACTATGTCTCCTCTGGACATGTCCGAACCATCTCAGTATGGCCTCTCTGACTTTATCTCCAAAACCTCTAACATGTGCTGTCCCTCTGATGTGCTCATTCCTGATCCTGGTCACACCCAAAGAGAACCTCAGCATCTTCATCTCTGCTACCTCCATCTCTGCCTCCTGTCTTTTCCTTTGTGGCACTGTCTCTAAACCAAACAACATCGCTGGTCTCACCACAGTTTTGTACACCTTTCCTTTCATTTTAGCTGAAACTCTTCTATCACACATCACACCCGACACTTTTCTCCACCCATTCCAGCCTGCCTGCACACGCTTCTTCACCTCTTTTCCACACTCTCCATTGCTCTGGACTGTTGACCCTAAGTACTTAAAATCCTCCACTTTCTTTATCTCTTCTCCCTGTAACCTCACTCTTCCACTTGGGTCCCTCTCATTTACACACATGTACTCCGTCTTGCTGCGGCTGACCTTCATTCCTCTCCTTTCCAGGGCAAACCTCCACCCCTCAAGCTTCTCCTCCACCTGTTCCCTGCTCTCACTACATATCACAATGTCATCTGCAAACATCATAGTCCATGGAGATTCCTGTCTAACCTCGTCCGTCAGCCTGTCCATCACCATAGCAAACAAGAAGGGGCTCAGAGCTGATCCCTGATGGAGTCCTACCTTCACTCGGAACTCCTCTGTCACACCTGCAGCACACCTCACTACTGTCTTACAGTCCTCGTACATGTCCTGCACCGCTCTAACATACTTCTCTGCCACTCCAGACTTCCTCATACAATACCACAGTTCCTCTCTGGGCACCCTGTCATAAGCTTTCTCCAGATCTACAAAAACACAATGCAGCTCCCTCTGACCTTCCCTGTACTTCTCCATCAACATCCTCAAAGCAAATACTGCATCTGTTGTACTCTTTTTTGGCATAAAACCGTACTGCTGCTCACAAATGCTCACGTTTGCCCTTAGTCTAGCTTCAACTACTCTTTCCCATAACTTCATTGTATGGCTCATCAGCTTTATTCCTCTGTAATTGCCACAACTCTGCACATCTCCCTTGTTCTTAAAAATGGGCACCAGCACACTTCTCCTCCATTCCTTAGGCATCTTCTCATTATCTAAGATCTTGTTAAACAGCCCAGTCAGGAACTCTATTGCCACCTCCCCTGGACACTTCCATACCTCCACAGGTATACCATCAGGACCGAGTGCCTTTCCATTCTTCATCCTCTTCAATGCCCTTCTCACTTCTTCCTTACTAATCTTTGCTACTTCCTGGTCCACAACAGTCACCTCTTCTACTCTTTGTTCTCTTTCATTTTCCTCATTCATCAACTCTTCAAAGTACTCTTTCCATCTTCCCCTGACACTACTGGCACCTGTCAATACCCTTCCATCCTTATCCTTTATCACCCTAACCTGATGCACGTCCTTCCCATCGCTGTCCCTCTGCCTTGCCAACCTGTATAGGTCTTTCTCTCCCTCCTTGCTGTCCAACCTAGCATACAAGTCATCATAAGCCCCTTGTTTGGCCTTTGCCACCTTTACTTTCACCTTATGCTGCATCTCTGAGTACTCCTGTCTACTCTCTTCAGTCCTCTCAGTGTCCCGCTTCTTCTTAGCTAACCTCTTACTCTGTATACACTCCTGCACCTCCCCATTTCACCACCAAGTCTCCTCATCTACTTTCCTTCCAGATGACACACCAAGTACTCTCCTACCTGCCTCCCTGATCACAGTAACTGTAGTTGTCCAGTCATCTGGAAGGACTTCCTGGCCACCCATAGCCCTTTTCAACTCCTTCCTAAAAGTCACACAACACTCCTCCTTTTTCAGCTTCCACCATTTCGTCCTCTGCTCTGCCTTTACCTTCTTCATCCTTCTCACCACTAGAGTCAACCTACACACCACCGTCCTATGCTGTCTGGCTACACTCTCACCTACCACTGCTTTGCAGTCACTGACCTCCTTCAGGTTACACCTTCTACACAAGATGTAGTCTACCTGTGGGCTCCTACCTTCCCTCTTGTAGGTCACCCTATGTTCCTGTCTCTTTTGGAAGAAAGTATTCACTACAGCCATTTCCATCCTTTTTGCGAAGTCGACCAACTTCTGTCCTTCTGCGTTCCTCTCCTGGATACCAAACATGCCCATCACCTCCTCATCATCTCTGTTTCCTGCACCAACATGCCCATTGAAGTCCGCACCAATGACAACTCTCTCATTTTTGGAGATGTTCTGCATCACTTCATCCAGGTCTGACCAGAATTTCTTTCTCCTCCATCTCACATCCTAGCTGTGGAGCATACCCACTAACAAAATTGAACATCACACCTTCGATTTCTAGCTTCAGGCTTATCACTCTATCTGACACTTTTTTTTTTACCTCCAGGACGTTGCTAGCAAACTTTTCCTTCAAAATCACCCCTACTCCATTTCTCTTCCTATCTTCACCATGATAGAACAGCTTGCTCCTAAGCTTCTAGCCTTGCTACCGTTCCACCTGGTCTCCTGGACACACAATATGTCTACCTTCCTCCTCTGCATCATGTCAACTAATTCTCTACCTTTTCCTGTCATAGTGCCAACATTGAAAGTCCCAACTCTTAGTTCTAGACTCCTAGCATTCCTCTTCTCTCTCCTCCTACGGACACACCTTCCTCCTCTCCTTCTTCTGCCAACAGTAAACCAGTTTCCACCGGCACCCTGTCGGTGAACAGCACCGGTGGCGGGCGTTGTTAACCCGGGCCACGTCCGATCCGGTATGGAAGTCATTTGTCTGATTTGCATGTTCTGGTTTGGCAAAGTTTTACGTCGAATGCCATTTCTGACACAACCCTCTGTATTTATCCGGGCTTGGGACCGGCACAATAAGACACTGGCTTGTGCCCCGTTGCGGCTACAAGCAGTCGACTACTTATATGTATATAGTAATATTATAATATAAAATTAAGTTATGCATGATTTGTATTGATATTGAATCAATATTGGTATCAGCCGATATGCAAGGCTGCAATACTGGTATCATATCGGACGTGCAAAAATTGTATCAGGAAACCCCTAGTTGCAATTGCTGTCATGTGGTTTCTCTTCTGCTATACAATTCCTCTTTGCTTATCTGCCCAGGTAGTTGCATCTAGTTGGTAGTACTGGAGCATGCCTGGATAGGAGGACTTGAAGTTGTTCACCTCCCAGCAAACCACCTAATACAATTTTGTTTTTTTCAGTTCTGTCCTAATATGAAAGCCGTGTGCTTATGTTTCTTATAATGCTTAAAGGGTCACAGTCATGATTTATCAACTTTGCTTAAATCTGTTCTATGTTGTTCGTTTTATGAAATAGACCATTAAATTCACATTTAATCTCCATGGCCATTAAGAACAAATAACTTTGACAAGGATCCTTTTCTAACTGACGTCGGCAGAGGCGCATTCACACAAAAAACAGACATGGAGGCATACAAACAGAGGATGTTTACAGTCATAGCTAAGATTTGAGCGATGTCAGTATTCGAGGAAGAACAAGATGGAATTCTCTGATCCAACGTGTGACTGTCGCATATGAAGGGGCATATTCGGCTAATGTTCTCACCATGTCTCCATGAACTTCTGAGACAGTCATGCCTTCCAAATGCAGGTTCTTAAAGACTTGATGATTTTCTGTTTTCTCCATTTTCACTAAATTATTGACTCTTATTCAATTCAATCTGCAGAAAAAATGAGAAACATGTTAGAATCTCAAAAATTTACAGGAATACTTAAAAAGGGCTGTACTTTCAAACAATCATAGGTTTAACCATTCACCAACGCTTCTTCTACGCAATGCTTTTCATACACCCCTTGTATACCGAAGATGTTTGGGTTTCAGATCAAAAGATGAATATGAGACAAACGTTCGGAATTCCTACTTTTATTTGGTGGTATTTACATTTAGATGTGTTCAACAATTTAGGAAAGAGCACCTTTTCTTTGAACCCACCCACTTTTCCAGTGAACAAAAATATTGGAACAGACATTATTAAATTAACTTGAAATTAATAACATTTAATATTTGGTGGCATAAGCCTTACTTGCAATAACTACATTGAGCCTGCGACCCAATGACTTCACCGGGCTGTTGCATTCTTCATTTGAAATGCTGTTCCAGGCCTTTACTGCACCCTCTTTCAGTTTTTGTTTGTTTTTGGGTTTTTTCAACTTCAGTCTACTCTGCAGGAGGTAAAATGCATGTTCTATAGGGTTAAGGTCTGGTGTTTGACTTTTTCCCCATGATGACGTCCTTTGTTGTGTTGGCAGTGTGTTTTGGGTCATTGTCGTGTTGCATGGTAAAGATTCTCCCGATTAGTTTGGATGCATTTTTCCATAAATTGTCAGACAAAATGGTTTCGTAGACATCAGGATTCATTGTGACATTCATTTATCATGAGTTACATCATCAATAAAGATGAGTGAGCCTTTTCCAGAAGCAGCCATGCATTCCAGGCCATGACATTACCTCCACCATGCTTCACAGATGAGCTTGTATGTTTTGGATCATAAGGAGATTATTTCTTCCTCCATACTTTGGCCTTTCTATCACTTTAGCAGAGGTTAATCTTTGTCTCATCAGTCCATAGAACTTTGTTCCAAAACTTTTGTGGTTGATCTCTGTACTACTTAGCAAAATCCAATCTGGCCTTTTGCTTTATCTTGCTGATAAGTGGTTTCCATCTTGTGGTATGACCTCTATATTTGTTATCTCAAAGTCTTCTTCAGTGGATTGTGATACCTTCACCCCTTCCCTATAATGGTTGGCAGTGCTGTCTGACTGTTGTCTTTGGATTTTTCTTCACAGCTGTCACAATGTTTATGTCATCAACTGCTGTTGTTACCCCTGGCCGACCTGTTCGATGTCTTGCTCAGTATACCAGTTTCTTTCTTTTTCAGGATATTCCAAATTGTTGTACTGGCTATGCCTATTGTTTGCGCAATCGTTCTGATCGATTTTCCCTCTTCTCTCAGCTTCTAAATTGTTTGCTTTTCTCCCATAGACATCTCTCTGGTTTTTATGGTTGCTTAGCAGCAAATACAGTTTTCAAAAGTCAAACCCAAAGCCAAAAACAATAACTATTTAATGTTTCTGCAAACAATGTAAAAGGCAACACCTGTGCAAGTAGAAACACCCATGTTCTAATACTTTTGCTCACTTGGAAAGTGGGTGGGTTCAAAGAAAAGGTTCTCTGTCCTGAGTTGTTTAACACATCTAGATGTAAATACCACCAAATAAAAGCAAGAATTCTGAATTGTTGTCTCATATTCATCTATTGATCTGAAACCCAAACATGTTCAGTATACAACAAAAACAAAGGAATTGACCTTGCTGTTCCAATACTTTTGGAGGGGACTGTGTATGTGTGTATGCTTTATTTGCGTGTGTGTGTGTTGTGTATTGTATTTGTTTTTGGTTAAGTTGCCTAATAATTATGCACAGTAATAGTCACCTGCACACACGGATATCCTCCCAAAATAGCTAAAACTAAAAACAAACTAAAAACTACTTCCAAAAATATTCAGCTTTGATATTAATGAGTTTTTTGGGTTCATTGAGAACATGGTTGTTTTTCAATAATAAAAGTAATCCTCAAAAATACAACTTGCCTAATAATTCTGCACTCCCTGTATTTTTTTTAGTATGTTTGCAGTGTTAACACACCAGTGCGGCAAAACAGTATTTAGTCAGCCACCAATTGTGCAAGTTCTCCCGCTTAAAAAGATGAGAGGCCTGTAATTTTCATCATAGGTACACTTCAACTATGAGACAGAAAATCAGAAAATCACATCGTCTGATTTTTTAAATAATTAATTTGCAAATTATTAAATAAGTATTTGGTCAATAGCAAAGGTTCATCTCAATACTTTGTTTTTTATTTGGTAATTGTATTTATTGCAGAAGTACCTGATTTTTAGTTACTGATGCTCTTGTCTACATCACTTTCTGAAAAAGAAATGTTATAAACTATTAGATTTTCATATTTTTTAAATTGTATTTATTGGAGAAGTACCTGATTTTTATGTTTCAATAAAAAAATAATGTAACTTTTACACAGTGTTATTTTTTTGCATTTTGTTCCCTTTTCTCAGCCTTCAACTGTAGGTTTGACCTTCTTTTGCTCAGATTTTATGTTGTTCAAAATACAGTTGCAACTCACTTTAATTTGAATTTCAAATAGGTGGCAGTGTTAAATAGGGACTGTGAATAGGGAGTAATTAAAATCTGGCAAAACTCAATCATGTGGATTCTGGATAGAAAGACTACAGTTGACAAATTGGTAAATAAAAAAAGTTAAATTAAATGATTAGGTATTCAAAGAAGGATGCCTGGCACAGTCACAAATGGGGACATAAATGCACAACAAATGGATTACTATTAACAAAACATAACAAGCTCTGCCATTGTACTGCATAGTATGCAGCAAAGAGAATGAGAAGAAAATGATGCTCTCCTTCTTGTTCCCTTCCCGGGAAACTCCTGATGTTAGCATCCCTCTGGCATTTCCATTAACGTCATTACTTTATATTGATTGATTCCAAGGTGTCCCATCATGCTCTGTCTGCATCATTGACTCTAATAATTTCTCAAATGTATCTGTCAAAGATATCCCAACCATGTATTTGTCATGTGAATGTGTTCTAGCAAAAATGTATGTATTTATTTGTGTCAACAAGAATTGCACATTACCAGTGGTAACTAATTTATTTCATTAATTACTTCATGAATTACTTAATTCATTTAATTTAATTACATTTACGCTTTATCATGTCCATGGCGGCAGACAGAAGCGCAGTGTAGCTCAGTCACACAGAGTCTGATGCTATTCTGAAAACTTTATGCTAACCTGAACACATCAACAGCTGTGTAATTCCAACACCATTTTCTCCAACTCACACAGACACATCTCTAGTTTGGTCACTCTGAACATCACAACAACGTCTTTATTATGCGCATGTGTGTGGTCTTAATAAACAGAAAGATAAAAAAAAAAAAAAAGATATTCTCATCACTCACTAATGTAACTCTTATTGCGGAAGTACAATTTGCTGCATTCAGATATTCTGCTACTACTAAATAGACTGGTGTTAGGCGAATATGTTGTCAGACATGAGTGATAGCTTTTAGCTTGTTTAAAATGTTTAGCTAATTTGCATCTGTTAATGCACACATGCACAGACACGCGCGCACGCATGCACACACATGCACACACACACACATACATATAGTATATGGTGGTGAGCTGCATGGGAGGGTGGAATGCTGCCTCTGTGTCGTGCCGCTGCTGCATCTGCAATTTTTTTTAAGTATCACAAATAACAATTTGTATTACTTTTTTTTTTTAAATACAATTTTTTATTAACGTTTTTTAACAATCAGCTGAACATTGCAAAACTGTAATTTTAATGGCAAAGTTGTCCCCCCTCACCACATTTTTTAACCCAGGGTGGCCTGTGAGTCAAAAAGTTTGCCCATCCCTAACTTAGACTAACATCTAGTGTTTTTAAGTAAAGCCACAAGTATTATAATAATAATAATAATAATAATAATAATTAATTAGTTTGTCACTAAATCTTGCCCATGAGACAAAAACTAGCTAGCTAGCTGCTGCCGAAGAGGTTGTGAGGTCCAAGCCAAATGTGTCCAATGAGATCGGAACATGCGCAATCACACACTGGCATAAATAGGCTTAGCTTCGACTACACATTTTTTATGCTTGTTTTATCTGGCCACACAAGTGCCTACAGGGCAGACAGGTGATTCCGGTGCATGTTCATCAAAATAAAGCACAAGCATTTTATGATATTTTTAAATGTTTTCAAAATTGTGGTCAATATGTATATACATAATAAACTATGCATGTATCTATATAGCATATACTGTACATCCATCCATCCATTCATCCATTTTCTATGCCGCTTATCCTCATTAGGGCTGCAGGGGTGTGCTGGAGCCTATCTCGGGTGACTTTGGGCTAAAGGCAAGTTACACCCTGGACTGGTTGCCAGTCAATCGCAGCGCAAACAATCATTCACACTCACAGTTATATCTATGGATAATTTAGAGTCTCCAATTAGCCTATCATGCATGTCTTTGGAATGTGGGAGGAAACCGGCGTACCTAGAGAAAACCCTCGCACGCACGGAAAAAACATGCATTCATTTACATAATATATTACTTATCCTTATTTCAAGATTTGGTCTGGTGTTTTTTTTGCCACTGTGTCATACCTATTTCCCTCTCAGGCTGTGTGAGCTGTTGAAGATGGTGAAGCCAGACATCCATAATCTGGCCCACCACCTGAAGCAGGAGCGGCTTTATGTGGCATCGGAAAAGCAGCTGATCCAGAGGCTAAACAGTGATGTCCTAAAGACAGCAGAGAGGCTTTACCGGGCTGCATGGATTGCCAAGCAGCAACGGATCAACCTAGATCGTCTCATTCTCACCAGGTCAGATTAATCTTCAGAATCTTTGCCTGTTTGTAAACGCTACAGAGTCTTCATTGTGATTTATTCCATTTTTTTTCTGGAGTGAGATAGGAATGTCAAGTCTGTCTTTTTTTTGTTTTCATAGTGCGGAAGCCTCTCCAGCTGAATGCTGCCAACATGCCAAAATGCTGGAAGATACACAGTTTGTTGATGGGTACAAGACCTTGGGCTTCCATGAGACTATGTATGGCGAGTTCTTGGCCCGACTGAGGGAGAACCCCAGATTGGTGGCATCATGCTTAGTAGCCGGAGAGAGGCTTAACCAGGAGCACACTCAGGGGGTCATCCACACTGTCTTTACCTCACTTTATGGCAACTGTATCATGCAGGAGGATGAGAGCTACCTGTTACAGGTTTGGTTTACTTTCCTAGTCATTGCATAGCCAGTTTAAACCTAACATATGAATTAATATTGTTCTTCTTGACTACTAGGTGTTGCGGTACCTAGTAGAGTTTGAGTTAAAGGAGAGTGACAATCCACGTCGACTACTGCGAAGAGGCACATGTGCCTTCAGCATCCTTTTCAAGTTGTTCTCCGAGGGCCTCTTCTCAGCCAAACTGTTCCTCACTGCCACCCTCCATGAACCCATTATGCAGTTGCTGGTGGAAGATGAGGATCACCTAGAAACAGACCCCGGCAAAGTGACAGAGCGCCTCACTCCAGTTCAGCAGGAGCGCTTTGGAGAGAAAAGCTCTGAAGGATATAAACAAAGAGTACAGTCGGCTGTGGAGACCAATGAAGCGAAGCTGGTTGCTCTAGTCAACAAGTTTATTGGTTACTTAAAGCAGAACACTTACTGTTTTCCCCACAGCCTGCGATGGATTGTGTCACAGATGTACAAGACGTTGTCACGTGTGGAAGGCCTGGATGTGGGTGAGGTACGCACTATGTGCACGGACCTACTGCTGACCTGCTTCATCTGTCCAGCGATTGTTAACCCGGAGCAGTATGGTATAATCTCTGATGCCCCCATCAATGAAGTGGCTCGCTTCAATTTAATGCAGGTAAGTAATATGGGGAAAATGTGTTTTTACATTTTTATAAGGTACTTTGTACTAAATAAGCCTGTCACGATAACAATTCTTGTTGGATGATAATTGTCCTACAAATTATTGCAGATACTGTGATGTCATTGTCAACTTTATTGACAATATTGAGACCATTTCATTTTTTCATTGTTGTTATGATAATAAATGCCATAATAATGCGAGTACAGTAATAAACTACATTGTAATTGGAATGTCGAGTTTCTAAAGAAAATAAATTAAACAACGTAATAAATTAGAAAAAACACTTCAATAAAACCGCACTCAAAAACAATAATATTGAGTATCAAGTCTTTGTAAACAAGATTGCACTTCAATACAGTGGAAATGTTCTTCAATGCTTAGTTAACACAAGAGTAACACACTTCACCTTCTGCAGAAACATGATGTAAAATAATAGCTTCCCAAACTGTATTGATTTAGAAAAAATTGTTCAGTAGAAAACAAAAACGTAATGTCTGTCCGGATCAATAACCTGGAAAAACTCTGAAGTTGATATTGACTGTCAATGCATACATCTGCTTGTTTGCATATACACTTCCTTGATTCACTTGCAACATTTTGTGTACATGTTTTAGATCTTTAGTTCTTGGGGGATCACGGCAGCTGAAGCGCAAGTATTTGTAGGGATGTCCGATATTGGCTTTTTTTTTTTTTCCCGATATCCATTATGCCGATATTGTCCAACTTTCAATATCCACTTTTGTCCTGAGAATTGCAAGTATTAAAGGAGGAAGAAGTCTTGGTTCCGCCTCGCATAATAAACGCTTTGCAGTCATAGCAAATCGTAAGTTAAATATTCGAAGGAGACATGACGTTAGGCAGGCACAGACCGAGTTAGCTTTTTACTGTAGCCACCAACGCTTCTTTCCACGCTTCACAATTCGGCTTGATGATGTCATTGTTTGCGCACCGTTAACTACTTCCTTTGTACGAGAGCTCATAGGCCTAAATGCAGCAGTTTTTAAAATTGTTTTTCACTACAGGGAAAAAATGCTATTCTGATATTTACGGATATTGCATTTTTATGCCAATATAATATCAGTGGATCGCTATCCCTATTTATTTATTTAAATGTCTTTGTCACAAATATTTTCATGACAATGCGCATTGAGCCTGAAAATGACATCAAGGTCGTGTTTAATACACAACTGGCATGAAGAAAGTATTAGCTTGTGTGGCTAGTGCCCTGCATCTCCCCACTGAGCCAAAGAGACTGACAGGAGGTTTCTCTCGATCAGTTCAATCTGCTATAGAACCAATGCCCTCAGGTGTTGAGACAGATGCACTTGTCATCCAGCCTTTTTGGTAAAGCGAAAAAAGGAATCCAAACACACATGCACATGTCACTATATGGAGGTCGGCAAAATAATTAAGTTTGTTTTTATTTATTGTGTGGTTAATTGATTAATTATCGTGACAAGCCCAGCACTAACAGTACATTGCATGCTATATCTTTTTTATTTTTTTATTTTTTATACAGGTTGGCCAGCTTTTGCAGCAGTTGGCGATGGCTGATGATGATGCAGACCCAAGACGCAAAAGCTGTTTGTCAAAATTTGAAAAAGTATGAGTAAATATTTTTACATTTTTATACTAAATTGTAAATATTTTTTTTTGTTCATATTCTTTCATCCAGAGTTGTGTTGCTGCTTTTCTGGATGTTGTGATCGGTGGAAGAGCAGTTGAGACCCCACCAATGTCCTCAATGAATCTTCTAGAGGGTTTAAGCAGAACTGCCGTCTATGTTACACATCACCAGCTGATGGCATTGGTATGTTATTTAACTGCTGCTACACAGTTATACTATATGGTGAAAAAGCTTTTGACCATATTTGATTTGAATAATTTGTCTGTTAGTTCCACAAGCTGAAATAATTGTTAGTATTTGATCGTGGCTCCCTTATCACATCAGTTGATAACATTTCTTTTCCTCTGATATTTTTTTGATTAACTGAAAGTGGTATACAGTATTTGCAACCACTTGACTCTTAAGAAGTGGAATTATGTTCTGTACAGTGCCAAATCAGATTTAGTCTTGCAACTTGATGAACCATTTTGTCCAATGTAAGGAGAATCTTATCTGCCTTACTTAGTTGCACTAACTGAAAATGCTGTGGCCTCCTTTTCTTTTTGAGTTGGCTAAGACTGGAGTGCCGTCAGTTCAAGTGAAAGGCATAGTAAAATGCAATGTTTCTGGTGTCCCTCAACAAATCTAGCAGCTAGCTAGCGCTCATTAGTAGCCTCGCCTTCACATACTGGGACAAAGAGGCTGAAAGGGTGTCTCACTCTCTTCGTTTATTCCACTGTAGCGTCAACGCGCACAGATACTGTATGTGTAAGGTGAACCTTCTTGTCTTCCAGCCAATGTGGTGAAGAGAAACGCCTCCTGAGGAAACCTAACACGCATGCATGCTCATGTCAGTTTATCAAGGCCTGGCAAAATGATAGACTTTGTTTTTTTTAATCCTGTGATTAATCGATTTATTGACTATTGTGACAGGCCTGTTCTTTAGCATACCAAGACATGGATTGCTATTAATCACACATTTTTTGTGGTTCGGTTTCTTTCAATGAAGCTTAATACAAAGTGAAATGACAATATAATACTTATGAATTCTGAAAAACTGCTGGGGCTGGTATGTAATCATTTTTTAGAATAATCTCTACAAGTTGCTGAGTGTTTAGCTCTAACTGTTCTATGTATATCTCTTACGTTTTCTGGATTTCTAGATTCTTATGTATTTTTATTGCGTATTTAGAGTGTGATCATTTCCACAAAGAATGAAATTGTTTTCATGCTTAGGTGGATTTTGTGCGTAATGTGATGGCTGGGGACCACCTTCGGGAGGAAGAGCACATGGCCCTGGAAACCTTGTTGGCCAATGTACCTCAATCACAAACTGTAAAGAGCAATAGTCTGGAACTCACCCCTTCCAACACGCCACAGCTCTCCCCTGCTAGCACTCCTGCCAATAAGAAGAACAGACTCCCTATAGGTATCTCTCTTTTACAATTTATTTATTGGTGTTCTGATAATTATGCAAACACTTGTAAATTTTTGATGTGCAGATATGAGAGCCATTTTGCCTGCATGTGTTGAAACGAGAACTAGAGGATCAATTATAATCTTTCTTAATGAGAAACAAAATAAACAAGCAGGGCAGTGATGGCTAGTTAGAGGCCTGTGTTTTATAGGAAGTTAATGAGCTTTTCTCAGCTTGTTATAAAGATAATTAGGATGGTCAGGATTGGGGCTCAGTTACAGAAATGACAACCAATTAAATTACAAAATATAAATGAACTCAACTGTAATTGGAATGGGTGGAAAAGATGCTTTGACTACCTTCATTAGTATTTTCAAGACAAATGCTTCATTGCAACTCTCTCTGTTAGAAAAGAAACCACTTGCTTCTGAAATATGATCTTAAAACACAATCTTTATGCTCAAAATACCTTTGAATCGACATGTGAGATATATTCTGCATTCTGTCTCCAACCCCCTGTCCTACCCTCCTTTTTTCCCCTCTCTTGTGCTGCCACTGAATCACCAGGACAACACTTAGCTGCTATAACATCCTGGGACCACACAGCCTCCTCCCTGTCTGCTCACATTCCTTTAGTAACCCCTTTTGGTGGGTAACCTGTTAGTTGTATTGTAGTTAAAAGTTACCTAGCTAATTTATCCCAGCCTTGTGTTTGATTACGCATTTGCAACATCACTGCATGCACTCAGTGCTGTAAGAAACACCCACCTTTGCTGCTCCCTTACATGCACTTTCACCCTGCTTTGCTCCATTTGTTAGATATTTTAGGCTTTTCCACATTTTTACAGTTTCAAATAGAAGGTGGTCTATAGCATTATATACATCCTGATATTTGCATTAGTTTTTGTCAAAATATGTTGTTCAAAATGCCAAATATCCACAATAACAAAAACAAAAAGCTCTAAGATTGCATGTTTTATGAAGGTAAAAGTTGGAATTGAATTGTTTTTGAGCAATCACATATTAAGATAGATTCAAGTTCATACATGGACTCATGCACCCTAGTGGTAGGGTACACTCTAAAGATCTCTCATAGGTTTTAATTGTAGGGCTTCTCCAAGGTTTCTGATAATACTTTTTACAGGGCCAAAATGTACTGTAATTTAGACAATTCAGCGCGCATCAATATAAACCGCACCCACTAAGTTCAGGAGAATAAAAGATTTGTACAACTATTTACTTTATTTACTTTAGAGCTAATCAATTCATTAACAGCGCATTACACAATACATGCCGCTGTTTTTCAGGTTTGCGTATAGCTACTGCTGTGGGTAGGTAAAGGTGCTAAATGCTGCTTGCTAACCCTGTATAATGGCAAAACGACAGTAACACATCCACTCACCAAGCTAAAGTTAAAAACAAGTTTTTTAAGGTGAAAATACTGTATACAGCAAATGTGGCATCACTTTTAAGTATTTTTGGAATTAAGTGCCACAACAGCAATAAAAGTATACTTATATAACAAAATAAATCGTAAAAAAGAAAATAAATGATATGAAATGACAAACTAGGTGTGTCTTACAAAAGTGGTGCCAGTGAAATTTACAACTCTGTCCTTGGTGCTATTATAATTTCAAAGTATCTTTAGACCGCAATGAAAAACTACTATTTTATTTTAATAAGTTTTACACGGCTAGGGCTCTATGAATTCCACATTAACGGAATCACAGAATTGGACAATAAAAAGTTTGACGCAGAATCTTGCGGAAATTTACATAATGTGAATGAATGTGCGGCTGCGTGTATGTGCAACTCGCGCTGGATAAGATTATTTTCAAGGCGTTGTGTTTTACCACATTAATATGTTGGTGTTTTACAATGCTCGATGATGACATGCAGGTTCTGAGTGGAAAAAGGCGTGAAGCATGTTTTTTCTTGCACTTAGCTTGTCTTTCTCATTTGGCATTCTCAACACAGTGAACACTCTTCTGGGCTTCAAAGTAAGAGCGCCGTTTGCCCATTGTTGGCTAACTTTGTAAACAAAAAAAATAAGCGTGTTATAAAAAAAAATATTTTCGCATACGCACTTAGAATTGCATGGGTGACTACATCTTCCCCAACCTCAAGCATGGTCATTAGTTTGTTAAAGATTTTGTAGCAATGTGTGCAGAGGCTGACATCCCATTAGATGTCCATTGACGTATCGCATCGATAAATGTAAGGATTTTTGCATTTAATTAATGGCCATTTTTATTCACTAACCCAAAAAGCTCACACTCTATGCTGGTTAGAATATGTGTAACAGTAAAAAAAAAATAAAAAAAATAAATAAAAGGGAAAAAATGAAACTGATTTCACAGGGCCCTTAATGGCAGATAGATGTTTGGAACAGTAAGGAGCAGGAACAGGAGTAACCATCACTCTAATTAGTAGGCACTTTGCCTCAAAGTGGAAATTAGATGATAATAGGCATTAGAGTATATTTTGCCTGCCCTTGTTACATGTTCACTTAAAAATGGTCTCCTGTCATTTCCAGCAGTTCCTTTGCAAGTACGTCTTTAATACCCAAATGCTGTTTGCTGGTTATTCATTAGAAGGGTCTTTCATTTCAATTCAACAATGATCAGAACAACTGTATAGCGCAATTAAACTAATAACTTATACTAAAGTTACTGTTGCTACTAAAAACATTGCACAGGACTCTTTAATCCCTAATGAAAAGCTTCATTATGTGACACCTGCTCCTTTCATCCCAATGGTGTGCATGTACTGTTCACATCATTATTATTTATAGAATAATCAAATAGTTGTTAAATTTATGAAGGTTTGGGAACACTTCAACTTACTGTGTACTGTGCATTATTTTGACTAAAATTGACACTGGACAGATTCCGTACAGAAGAACATCACCATGTTGGTGCTTTACGCATATTTCCATTTCATGTCCGGATTCACTTTTCTGTAGCTTTCTCATACATAAACATACATTTACCCTCAAGATGAACACAAAGCAGTATTAGGAATGGAATATTTTCCACTATGTTTTTGACAAACAAATTTTAGGCTTAAACATACAGTATGTATGTATTCTTCAATCTTTCTGTTATCCTCTCATTTGTTACCAAATACCAAACAGCAGCTGCTCGGAGCCGCAGTCGTACCAACATAGCCCAAGAGGGGGAGGCAGAAGCTAGCTCCCAAGAGTCCCTGCAGGAGCTTATGCCAGAAGAGGTACTGGTGATATCACTTGGAAATGGACCTCAGACTGTCCCTGGAATGATGTCAGAAAATGAGGTAATGTTGTGAAATAAATGGCATATATTTTATTTGTTAGAATTCCTGGGGGGGTGTAATTAATGTCCAAGAGATCATAACAATGTTGAATGACAAGGTAAATTCAAAGGAACTTTTAGAGCAGATGCGCATGTGTGCAGCCCAGGGATTTTTAATTTTTCTCCTGTGTTTTTTATAGTTGGACCTCAGCATATTCTTCGTCTCCAAAAAAGGCGTACTCGTGTCACGTAACAGCATAAATGCATTGGGACGCACAGTCATAAGCATGCCAAACCTGTAGGCGTCAATATTTACTAAAAATCTTGTTTTTAATGTAAATAAATGTTGCATGTGTGACGTCACAGCATATTTTGTCGCAGACAGTGACTTTTGGAAACGTAAAACTCTGGTTGTTTGTGTCCATACCCAAACATATAACCGGAGTTTTCGCCATCATAAGGCACTTCACAGTGTCTTATGATGGAGTCATGAACACTGACTGACCTTAACTGAGGCACATGTGGCCTGCAGGTCTTTTTTTCCTCCCCAAATAAAAAGTTGAATTAAAAAACTAAATTTGATGTTCTGTTGGGTTGTCATTGACTGTATTTAAATTTATTTGTTGAGCTGAAATGTGTAAGTGTGACAAACATGCAAAAAAAAAGAAATCCCAAAGGTGGCAAAAAAAATTTTATACCACTGTATTTAAGGGGTAGGATTGAATAAGATTTGCTTCTTCCTACTGCCTTTTGGACATGACAAATTGTACAACTGTAATAATTTGATGTTCCTTAAAAAAAGCAAACTCAAAAATAAAACCATAACCATATATTTCTTTGCATCTCTTCACACTTTTTATTTTTAATGAGCGTCTTGATAGATTATGTGAGATTATTTAACTGTAAAGGCAGTTATGTTGTAAGAAGACTTTTTTTTTATAATAACAATACAAACTGCTCTATTTCTCTCTTTAGGTTTTAAACTTGCAGATGGCTGAAGGGGGCCAAGGTGACAGCCATACAGATAACAATAAGCTCCATGGTAAACCAGACAAAACTCTGCGCTTCTCCCTCTGCAGTGACAACCTGGAAGGCATTTCTGAGGGTTAGTTTTCTGTCTGGCCTATAAGGACATCCGGAGAGGGTGACCTTCGACATTTTCTACAGCAAAACCTATATTATTTATTAGTTATGTTTCATTTAACAGGACTCATCATAAATGATAAGTAGATATTTATGTGGGTGTCAAAATGTCTATGTTGCGATTATTCAAAGATACTACCTTTTAAAATATTCAAGGTTCACACCTCCACCATTTTTTATTAAATATGACATTGTCGGCCTGAGTGGTATGGCAACATTCATGAATATTAAATTAGGGGTTACTAAACCAAGTTTAGCTCAGATTTTAATTTCAGATATTTTCCACAGGTCCATCTAATCGTTCTAATTCTGTGTCATCTCTCGACCTGGAGGGCGAGTCAGTTTCCGAGCTGGGAGCTGGACCTTCAGGGAGCAATGGGGTGGAGGCTCTACAGCTTTTGGAGCATGAGCAGGGTGTGTTTTGTTTTTGTTTTTTTTAATATATTTTATTGCTGGATGAATATTGTGTTAAAGCATTAATACTCTACCTTTCATAACTCTTCCTTTACATTCAACAGTGTAATATTCACCATACATATTATTTTCCTAGTGTGTTTTATGCTTTCAAAATATTTTTTTTTGTAGAAGGAACGCATTTTTTTTTTGTATGAGTAATATGTTGTATCTCCTTCAGCCACCACTCAGGACAACTTGGATGACAAATTGCGCAAGTTTGAGATCAGAGACATGATGGGCCTGACAGAGGATCGTGATATCTCTGAGACTGTCAGTGAAACATGGAGCACTGATGTGCTTGGTAGTGACTTTGACCCCAACATGGACGAAGATCGGCTGCAGGAAATAGCAGGTCAGTGTCTGATTTCTTACTTTTGAGCAGTTTTTGCAATTATCACCTTGATTTGCTCTTAACAAGGACTTTTTTTAGTCTCTGCTAAATAAGCGATTTCAGGGAAATGTCATCACCTTGTGGCGCATAGGAGAAATAGCACCTACAGTCAATTTGTGCTAGTGTAGCCCACGACTTATGTGCCATAATAAGAAAAAAAACTTCACAAAATAGATGGCATTATGAGGAAAGAATATGTGGAAATATTGAAGCAAAATCTGAAGACATCAGCCACGAATTTGAAGCTTGGGTGCAAATGGGTCTTTCAAATGGACTATGACCCAAAGCATTACTGCCAAACTGGTTACAAAGTGGCTTAAGTATTAACAAATATTAAATATTAACAATAATGTATGTAAACTTTTGACTTTGAAAAATTTAATAAACATTCTGACAAAATAATTTTCTCATTACTTTGACATTTAGCAAATGCAAATAATTTGATTAATTCTCAGTGATCTAAAATAGGAAAAGTTAATTTTTACTTCATGTCTGACAGAGAGAAAGCATATCTGTGTTTTATATAGTGTATGTAGAGTTTTGGTTTCAACTGTATGTCACATGCAAAATATATGTACAGTAGTGTTGAAAATATTTTAGCAGTCCACTGTGACTAACCAGATTAAGTACTGTTAGTATATATTTCACTTCCCGTTCAAAAACATTAGACGCTATGAAACACATTCTTTCTCAATGGCCATCAGAGAAGATCATGTCCCTCATACAGAGGGTTGTGCAGGAAGGGCATCCGACATAAAAATGAAAACATGCAAATTAAACAGAAGAAAACTGATTCACTGTGGCGACCCCTTAAGGGATAAGCCGAAAGGAAAATAAGAAGCCTTAGTATGATACAGTTGTACATAACTGAAACATTTTGCCACAATAAATGTAATGTTAAAATACCTTTCAGTCAAAACTAAACACTTTCATTTGTAAAGGCAGATGTTTGATGCTTATCTTGATCTTGTATGTCGTATCACTATTGGAACATTTCTATGTGGAATTTGCATGTTATCTGGGTACTCAGGCACTTCTACCACATTCCAACAACATGCATCCATCCTGAAGCCAGCTGCAATTGGCTCCAGTATATGCACAGCCCTACTGAAAACGCGATATAGAAAAAGAATAATGCAATAGTAAATCTATATAATGGTATAATAAACATCGGAGGACACCTGGTTGAATGCAAGGTCATCTACAACCATACATTTAAAGTTTTTTTTTTTTGTAGGACCTGATTAAAAAACACTATGGTTAAAATTGAACGCTAAACGAGTGAGATTAAAACTAGTTTTGTGATGGACATTTTTACAATATAATTTCATACCATAATACCTAACTCTCAATGTTAGCACTCAACAATTAAGATTGTGAAGATTATTATTATGTCAGATTTGTTTTCTCATTTTGCAAGTTCAAGAGAAGATATTGACTTTAATTTGGCACTATTCCGTATTTCAGTCTGTCATTCCCACCTTTGTTTTCTCTCCTCAGTGCTTCTTTTACCAAGCTCTCTGTCATCTTCCCTTGCTCTACAGTATATCTGTCTCTCTCTCGCTTTCTCTCTTTCTCGCTGACATTCATTTGGTCCCTGTAGTCTTATTGACCTTGGTTCTTTCTCATTTGCATCCGCCATTTTTCATTCTTCGGAATATGGCGTTGGGGGACTTTTCCATCATTAAGTGAATTTACAGCGATTTCCTTATGTGTTTTCTCCAAGGGATTGGGTTATGAGCTGCACATTAAATATCCATTAATACCTCATTATCTCACTGATAAGATTACCATGATAATGAGGCAGAAATTCTAATTATTTCACTTCTTGTTGTGCTACTCCTTCAATCATCCACCTGAAAGACAAGCGGTCTTGAAGGTTTTAAACGTGGACAGCAGGAGATGAGACCTACCCCCACCATCATACCGTGTGTGTGTGTGAGTGTGCATGTGCACGACGCGTGTTTGTGTCATTAAGTGGAAGCAAGATGGACCTCAGGGTGCAGCTATCGCAGGGCATCTTGAGAGCCGTGAACGCAGACTACACACCTGCTTCCCATTTCCTACTATTCTGCATTCTTCCGCCTTGTTAAGTTGTGTTCTCTCAAGTGGAGGTGGTTACTGTGCAGGCGACCTAATAGCAACACGGAAGGACTCAGGACAGTAATTTGTTTGTGAGTAATGTGAGGTGTAATCAACAGCCCAAACTTATGGCCTCGAAGACCAGGCCGGGTGAGACGTTATCATTAACGTCCGACCTTTGCTACTGGTGTATTTGAACTTGTGGACCTCAACATAACATGCATATGACCTCAAATTATCTTTCTGTGGGTGCAGTGCTCGCCATGTTGTTTAATTAGTGTCTATGGGGTTATTAATTGGGTTAATCACATTTCAATCCTTTGATTCAACGAATCACTCTTCCCATACTCAGGTGCTATCCAAAACACTCACATCTGTAAAGACTGTATTTTAATGGATGTTACACACGCGGGCACACAGCTGTCAGTGTTATGGGATGAATCGAGTTGGCACGTTTTAGAATTTACAACAACAAATAGATACGTTGTGAGAATGTGCTCACATCGCGGAAATCAGGAGGTTTGGCATCTCTTGTTGGATTTGTTTTTATGTTGAGTTTTTTTTATGATTTCTTTTAAAACTGTTACATTTTCTAGCCTATTTTATACAATTTACCCCCAAAAGTTGGTTTTAACTTTGGTTTAGTGTGGCTCTTGATAATCTCTTTCTATGCATCTATTTTATGTTAATTTAACCTCCCAGGTATGTTCTGTATGCTATTGTGTAGCTGAGTAACTGCTAAGTGTTATGTTAACATATTGGACACTTATTCAGCCTGTTGCTCTGTGCTGTACAAAACACAACTTGACTTATGTGTTTGTTTTTCCTCTTTATGACATGTTTTGACTGCTGCGATTTATACTCTGGAGCGACTTATACTGTAGTCCCGAAAATACATTCTATTATATCAAAATTCTCAAAATGTAAAAGATATCCAACACAAGTATAAAGCTACGTCTATATGCTCTCCTCACTGGCTCATTTAAAATTATATCTCGGTTGTTCTGTTAGCAATCCACTGACTAAAAATTCCTACAGCTACAAGTTACTAGTCACAAAATATAACCTCATAATAACCTTGTAATCTTAAACAAGTAGTCAGAAAAACAAAACAGGTGTAAGATGCCTTTGACAATGGAGGTGACCTAGTACAGAAGGAGGTTAAATCTTTTCTCTCTTTTCTCAGGGGCAGCTGCAGAAAACATGCTTGGCAGCCTGCTGTGTCTCCCAGGCTCGGGCTCGGTGCTGTTGGACCCCTATGGTTCTACAATCTCAGAGACCACAAGCGAGGCTTGGAGTGTGGAGGTCCTGCCGAGTGATTCAGGTGGGGTGCCAGGTTCATCCTGCTGTCGCCCTCTGACCATTATGTTGTCTCTGGGTGTTGTGATGCCTGCGCTTCACTCCCACCACAGTCATTAATATGTGTTTTGGTGTGTGTGTGTTTGCATGCATATTCATGTTTTTACCGCTTTAGTGGGGGCAGGGACACCAGGTGTGTACACACAATGTGCTCCACACCCAAAATGTGCGCACGCATCTGTCATCATATTTGTATGCGCTTGCCTGTCTTTCAGGAGAGATCCTTGTGTTAGTAAGAGGCAGCTCAGGGTTTCCTTAGAGGGACCTCCAGGTGGGTTTGCACCTGTGAAAGAACAGTGAGGAGGGAAGCACAAGGACAGCATCTGTCCTCAGTTGGTTTGTGTGGCGTCAATCCTTCTTTTTGTGCTTATGCCTTGCATTGTTCAGACACAGATGCGCACGTTGTATGTTGTCATGATCACATGTGTGTATCGGTACAATTGTAACTGAAACATAAATTTACTCACCAGTCACAGTCATACCTGCTCAATCTGTGACTGTACTGAAGTTCATTTGTATCAATAGTCTGCTTTTACAAAGAAGACATTGTCAGAAATGAGTCATCCCTCACCACATCACGGTTGGAATTTTGTGGCTTCACAATTTTTCAAAATGAACTGCTCAAACAAATACAGGGAACACTAAAATAACACTTCCTGGATCTGAATGAATGGAATATTCTTATTAAATACTTAATACTTTGTATTTAATAAAATTATTTAAGTATTAAACCTTTAGTTGTTTAGGTTGAATGTGCAGACAACAAAATTACACAAAAATGATCAATGGAAATCAAACGTGTTAATCCATGGTGGTCTAGATTCAAAATTAAATGTGGAAAAACACGGGTTTTAGGTGTTACCTAATCCTAACACATGTGAAATTGATTGTCAATCTGTGCTACTTCCCAAGTGGACAGTTTGATTTCACAGAAGTATGGTCTTTTGCAGCTGTCACTGGCTGCTCTGCTTGCAAAGCATGTCGACTTGGAGTTACTGTGTTGTTTGTCTTCCGTTTATTTTTTGAGAAGTATATATTGGTTATTAAATCATCCCTGTATTGTGTTTGACTGCGGCCTATTATTAATGTAAAAATATGCATGTTCAAGCAAATCTTGAGGATTTTGGGCCTAAATTAAGCGTTTTCAAGCTTAAAATGACTAAATGAACTAAAACAGAAAAAGTATATGACACTCAGAAAATGCACTGAAAGACACGTTGATATGTAGTATTTGACAGTGGTCACTTGGCATCAGTAATGTTACTGTAACAATGTTAAGTGTTATAACTTTGATGTTGTAAATTATGTTGTTCATGTACGCACAAAATTGTTAGTGTTGATGTGGGAGAGAGCGCAAGGAGGAGGAGACATGTGCGAGCTGAACTGTGCTGTGTGTTGGAATTGAGCACTCCTGTTGGCGTTAAGGTTGGCAATAAAACTTTAAAAGAACGTCATTAGTGTGTAAGACTGCTCCATTTCAGTAGCCACAACAAGAAGTCCTGGAAGTAAAAAAAACAAACAAAAAAAATAAACAGGAAACTCTCCCAATGCTAACATTTTAGAGTTTATTTATCTTGATCTTAATCACTTTTATATTGCCTATTTTCTATTATGTCTGCTATGAATATGTGTAATATGAGCGATAGGTGACTATAGGGCTGTTATTTAATGTCTAGAGGGCTTTAATAGTGTTTGTGTGTTGTAAAAACTGTTTTTACAATCGGAAAAATTGGTTTTCTACGCTCTAACGAAAAAAGTATTCCATTTATATATAAAAAAAAAAAAGCCGCACGATGGCCGAGTGGTTAGCATGTTAGCTACACAGTCAGGAGATCTAGAAGATGTCTTCCAACAGCACATTACAATTAATGAATCTCCATTGAGCATCTCTGTGTGGAGTGAACATGTTCTCCTTGAGCGTGCATGCTTGCGTTTTCTCCGGATACTCCGTTTTTCTCCCACATTCCAAAAACATGCATGTTAGGGTAATTGGTGACTCTAAATTGGTCTGAATGTGAGTGTGAATGGCTGGCGACCGGTCCAGTGTGGACCCTGCCTCTCACCCAAAGCCAGCTGGGATAGGCTCCAGCATACCCCCGTCACCCTAGTAAAGATATGGGGGTTAAAAAATGGATGGATGGATGAATAAGGAATCCTTCTTTGTGCAAAATCATATATCACCAATTAACAGCGATAAATGAAGGATGACTCATTCATGTTATGTTTGTTATTGTAGTTGCACTTCATCATACTGTTAGGTATTCATTGGTTGTATCACTCTTGTGTAGTTATTTAGTATAGTTTGCTAAAGAATCAATAGATATAGATTTTGCACAGGCTCGCATTACATTTTTACAGGTACGCACAGCATTGTTGTGAGTGCCGAGTGTAGTTCCAAGTGCTGAATATTATTTGTCGTTTTTTCTTTTAATTGGGTATTGTGCACAAAACACTTTTTTTTTTGCTTCAGTTTTTTGTAAAAGGTAATGACTGTTCTTTATTAACAATGTTCAGTGTATCCTTGTAAATATCCGTGCCCCGCTTTAATTGTAATACACCATTTCAGTAGGTGCTGTAGATGACACGCATGAGTGTCTTGATTGCTTTTTGTTCAGTTTGCTGCTCTTGTTCTGCTCAGTAATAGCGCGATCAGAGGCTTTCTTCAAGTAGTGTGCTTGTTTCATGGTTTGGAAGCAGAAAACTACACTCTGCAGAGCACTTCACCAGCACATTATTACTAACGAGCATGCAAATGAGTACTGCTGTTCATATGGAGCCTCTGGGTTCGACCCAACAACTCCACTGGGCAGCCAAGAACTGGCCTCACTAGCTTTATGGTTTTGTTTGGCTGTTATCACTCGTGGTAATGTATCTTTTGATTCTATCCATATGTGTGCACTTGGCAATGGTCATCAAGAGGAAAGTGGTGAAATGACGAAACGGAGCAACACCTATGATTACAGCGTAAATTAAACAGGATTTGACCACACACAAATAAGAATAGGTCATCTTTTGACTTATTATTGCCGTTTTTGTCAATTTGCAGAAGCTCCAGACTTGAAACAGGAGGAGCGACTGCAGGAACTGGAGAGCTGCTCAGGTGTTGGCAGCACCTCTGATGATACTGAAGTCCGTGAGGTCAGCTCTCGACCCAGCACTCCAGGTCTCAGTGTTGTTTCAGGTATAATTTTAAACTATTTCTCCCCTTTCACATGAATAGAAGTCTCAAGTATAGCCTATAAATACAGCTAGGCACACCTACAGTCTTAACATACTCAAAGAGCTGGATTTTTTATTTGTCCTCACTAAGAAAATGATTTTATTCATACTGTCAGAAGTATGGTTTAAACAAATATTTTTTTATAGTCTGAGTTGAGTAGAACTGTTCAGTATGATCATGAACAGATTCTAATGTTATGGTATCCTTGTTTAGCTACATGATGCCGAGGACCCATCAGGCATAGACCTCATTCTTTTTTCATCATTTGTCATGTGGAAATGATCTTTGTGTGAGGGAGAGGAGTAAATATCAGGATTATATTGCAGTGTTAACATAAGAATCTAGGGGTGATGTGCTCTGTATACATGCAATTTGTCCCACAGGATCCATCCAGTGCACAATGTCTGCAGCTTAAGCACAATTCTTACCTCTTCCATAACCCATGGGAGCTTACAAAACCAATTTAAAGCCCCTACTTGGTCCCTTTGTAAGAGATAAAGCATAAATTGCATTAAAAAGTCTCTTTTTTTTTTTAACACCCCGGACAAGTTTTCCAGTAGACTTTAGTGCCCCTGAGTTGCTTTTGTCCAGAACATAAACACTCGTGTGTGTTTGTGTGTTTTTTACCCTGAAGGTATCAGTGCAACCTCAGAAGACATCCCCAACAAGATAGAGGATCTGCGCTCAGAGTGCAGTTCAGACTTTGGAGGAAAGGACTCTGTGACCAGTCCAGATGGGGAGGAGTCAGGCCACGGTAGGAGAGTGTCACATTCCCGCTAGGCTTGCTAAGTCATTAGTCCAGTCCACATCAGCCAGAACCATACATCTCTGTCACTTTCAAAGTGGCCACCAATCTAAATTACTGTTTCCTCATCTTGACAGCTTAACAGTTACAGTTTTACTTGGAGAGGTTTGAAAGGTGGAGTGTTCACTAAAAACATAATTTGCAAAACAATTTTGACGCTCTTTGCATTTGTGTGTTAGTTGTTAGTTTGGTAATTGTTGTTTGTTAATGACAAAATATCCCCTTTTATTACAGGAGCACATCATCTGACATCACCACCCTCACAAGCAGATTCCTTATTGGCCATGTTTGATCCCCTCTCCTCTGGGGAAGGTAATTTTCTCCTAAAATGCTTCACAGCCAATCATTGTTGGACATTAGTGTCATTAAATCCAGACCCTAATGTTGTGGACTCTCAACACAGCTTGAGCAAAATAAAATCGGAGTGCTTGTTTCTCCCCAAGTTTTAATTGTTGGGCGTGCTAGTCCACATGCCATTTCATTAAGCCCATTTGTTTATTGGGATGGGAGCCTTTCGTTCTAGCTTGTCTAGAATTTGCTTTGTACTCCTGAGTTTTTTTTGGAGAGGATTGGTAGTGGCTGCAAGGTGAAGGGATGACAGGCTAAGAGACCTCACCCCAGGCTCTTTGGCACTGTCCCCTTGTCCCACTGTGCTTATGGCAAAAAAAGCTGCATTTGGAAGCTTTTCAGAACATGAGTGTACCCTTGGAACAGGTGGCATACCTCCACCTAGGGCTTGTATCCCACTTACATTTTTCTTTACCACTCTTCCCCACTTTTCAGGCGTTTTTCTTTCTCTTCTGTTCTTTCCTTTCTTTTGTTGCCTCTGTGGATTCTGTTTAATGTTATGGTTGAATCAAATGGCAGAATTTCTGAAAGATATGAAATGTCCACACCACTTTTTGGAGATTTTTCTTACACAACAATAAACATTGATTAAATGCCTATCAAGCACCAGCTATTTTTGTAATGGTTGTTTTTTTAAAATATGTCATTCAGTTAAGTTGATAATTTTGTCTAAAAACTGGTCTACAGAATGAGGTATCCTGATAGTTTATATTTTATGTGTTTTTTTTCTTGTTGCAGGTTCCACCACTGGAACAATAGTGAGACCTAAAGTGCACTATGCCAGGCCTGCTCACCCACCCCCAGATCCCCCCATCCCTGAAGCCAGTGCCCTGGGGCAGGACACACGCCACTCATTGTTCATGCCCCACAGCTTGGCTCAAGCTGAGTTGGAGCACACCAAGCAGCGCCATTCCTTTCCTGACAGGTTGGTTCGTAGCAGAAGTTCTGACATTGTCTGCCCAGGCCGTCGACCAACGAGTGACCCCGGCCTCAATCGCCGTGTCGCAGTTGAAGACCGTGACCCTTTAGGGCCATCTTTGTCACCCAGCAAAGATTCTTTGAAAGGAGAGGTTAGAATCATTTACATCAATTACACAAAGCTACACTGTGGACGTAGATATCTTAATTCCTTTGTCACCATTGAACAACAATGAAAATAAGTTAAAATTGACAAAATGAATGCACCTGGCGTGTTTGTCATTCCGTGCAGCTGCTTCAGTGTTTTAAACTGAATCCTCGCGAAGTAAAAATTACTTACTATCTTACTATTGTCTCCTGAGGAAAAAACTAAAATTAATTCTACAGCTCTAGGATTTATGCGTTTTTGGTAGCTTTTGATTATTATTTACTGTACAGTACACTTCTCATGTTTGTGATTTTCATTCATAGTCTGAGGACAGAAAAGACAGTGATGATGAAAAGTCTGATCGCAACAAGCCATGGTGGAAAAAGCGTTTTGTGTCAGCCATTCCTAAAGGTAAGGAAACAGGTCTCTGCTTTTCACAACAAAACAACCATCTTTTAAAAGTGACGTTTTTTGCAGTACTCCATTTCAGGAAAAAAACCTTCTCTTAATCACAAGTGACAGAAAATCTCACACTTTAAAGAGCAGAACAAGGATCAATTTATAACCATGGAGAAAGAGAATGATGATCTATGTTGTACATGTGCCAATGTTCTGGTTGGAAAATGATGTGTTTTGTTTGTCACAGTTACTTTAGAAACATGCCCAGTCCCTTTTCTCTCACGTCTCACTAACTGCAGATTTATATAGAGTGTTCAAAGCTAATCACTCATCAGTGGAGATTTTGCTGTGTACATTGTGTGGCGCTAGCCCTCCCAGCAGTGCTGTCAACCAGTAGCTAATGGTCATTAGATGGACCTCTCTGTCATCACCACTGATAGATGGCACATCTCTTGTTGCAATTCTACGCTACCACCATATCTCATGCATAATGAGCTGCGCCCACATGGAGTGACTGCACATTACTCCTTGAGATAATTGTGTTTCTTAAGTAAACATTAAATTGATATTCATAAAATGGGCCACACATGGTTAAGTTGGAAGCCATTGGAGCCTGAACCGCCAGTCTACTGCCAACATGTGCAGAGTACAGTGTGTTTGTCCTGCAGTCTGCCTGGTGATACACAGTCAGTTGTCCCGCAGAGTAGCAACTTTTATGTGGAAAGGCCAACCCCTGTTTGTTGTGTTCCTCACAGTGCTGTATTGGACCGCTGAAAGTGATGTCCCAGGTAACACTGTCGTGCTGTTGTCATCAAGCTGGCTTTACTGCCAAGGCCGTGGCTGTGGCTTAATGCCATACTGCTTAGTAGATGTTGCCCTTTAGCGCTATAGCGCTGTGGTTGTGACCTGGTGCATCTTTAATGCCCACAATCTACATTAATGCATCTTGTTTCTCACATCTTCCATAGCATTATTTTGCCATTTTAATGTGTGGACAATACAGAATATCAACATAAACACACTCACCCAGTGTTTCCTGTCTTTTTCATCAAATGTTAGACTCAGACTTGTCCTGTTTTCACCATTTGTGTTAATAGGATAAGCCCCAACAGACCTTTTGGCCTGCATTAGATTTAAATTTCTATAATGAATTTCAGTGGACTTTAATGATATTCTGGTAGTCTATTCTTTATTTCAATTATACTTGGTTCCTTTTTGGATAGCATAATTCCACTCTAGACATTTAAGTGGAATGAGATTCATCACTTTCATCAGTTGACCACCCATTCCAATGTGCATATATTTCATAGATGGCTAATTTACTTAAAGCCAACCTCAACACAACTCAAACCATTGCATGCTCTTCACAGCTCCAATAGCAGCATTTCGGAAAAGAGACAAGCAGGAGAAGGATGATATAGCCCAGGAGCGAATCACACAAGGTTTGTTTTTATCAAATTTTTAAGTAGATGAGGAGAATCCAACACGTTGGGTCAGATTTGAACTGTTGTTGTGTGTTGGTTGGTTCATCAGATGACCCCTTGCCCAGACAGAGCTCCCAAGTCCAGGCAGCTGAAGACATCCTGGACAAGTACAGGAACATAAAGAGGACTAGCCCAAGTGATGGAGCCACAGTGGGTGTGTTTTATGAGGGTGCTGGAGGTCAGGATTAACACATTTGTCATTCTTCATCAATTCAACTTTTACATTTGTAACTGAAAACATAATTAGATACACCTTCACCATCAATACATGCAGTGTATTAAAATTTTGTCATTATAAAGCCCCCCCTTTTTATTTAGCTGAAAAAAAAACAATAATACACATATTGCCAAAGACAAACATCTGTACAAGTATGAAACAATATTATTTTCTTTCTGGTATATATTTGACTGCTCAATTCAGAAATACCTAAACCGACCAACTTATATGATGTCAATTTTTGTTTACATAAATTAAAAGTCACTATATCAGAATGCCCCCAACGGTACTAACAAAACACAAGCTTGTCTAATGGCACACAGAAGCTTTACTCACACTTATGGTCCCTACAAAGGGACAGGCTAGAAAGTCCATGTAAATCTTACAGCAATCTCATTTTGAAAATTTCTTTTGTGAAACTGCTTCATAATAAAAAAAATACATATGTATAGAAAAAGGTGAACTGAAAGACACCTTTTTAATGAGGCAGTACAGCCACTGCCCCTACATTGTTGTCGAACCAACGTCATTATACAAACTAAAATCTACACAAAGGATGTATTGACTCATGGGATTGAGAGAGACATGTCTCCAAAAATTCTCTATCTGAATTGCTTTGATTTGTCATTTCACAGATCTTTGTGTTGAAGAAAGTGTGCACGACTCTCCGAGAGACGATGCACTGCAGAACATTTCTGCTGATGACCTCCCAGACTCTGCCAGTCAGACGGCCCAGCAGCAAGGCTCAAAGTTCTCTTTTAGGTCTGTGGAAAACTACCATGACCAGTTACCCTTCCTCCAAAACTGCATTTGTAAAACAATGTACTTTTTGACAGATATTGACAGAAGATTGCTGTTGTCTTTCAGTGATGCCAAGAAAAAGTTGCGGTTGGCGTTGTGCTCAGCAGACTCAGTGGCTCTGCCCATCATGACCTCTACAACCACTAGGAACGGTCTTCCTGACCACATGGACCCTGAAGGTACAGTCTCATGCTTCAGATGTACATTTTTTTCAGAATTAGGCCTTGCAGCTATGATCAAGATTGCATTAAAATCTAAATCAGAACTGTTATAATGATACAAGTATTGATCTAAAAATAGAAATAATAATATACTGAAATGTTTTGTTGTTACATGCCCATATGGAGGAAGGACACATAGTAAGCAGAATGAAATGACACTATGTGAACTGTTAAGCTAATTTTTTTTGGCAATTATTCACATAGACCCTATATTCCCAGAGTGGGGTAAGTGTACCCCTGTGGGTAGACAAATTGCTGTAGGGGGTACACGGATAAAAATGAAACAATTAGCGTTTAACACTCATAATTTGGAGTTCAGGCCTTCAGGAGACCGGAACAATAAGCAAACTTATGAAATTGTTTATTTCTCTGTGTACATTATATTCCACCCTTAAAAATACACTTGATCATTTATTGTTGTAGTTATATTTGTATTTTGAATACAGCTTTGTCGTAATTATTTCCTCTTGAATTTGTACTAAATTAATATGCAGACTTAAACCCTAGCTGGATGGACAAAAAAAAAAGCAAAGATCAAATTCATGCCATCCATACACAAGGATGTCAACATCAGACTGCAATGAATGATATGTAGGATGATTACTTATGTATTGATCTGGTAATTTGGAACGCAAAATGTGACCATGTAAAATACACATTTTTGACCCGGAATAAAAAAGGTATTTAAAATTAATTAAGCAATTAATTATATTCAAGTAAATCAAGGTAAAAAGGTTTGTTTTGTTAGAGTGCAGAAGTAGGGCAGCATGGCTTCACGTCAAATGTCAGAAGAACTATAAAAAGTTTGGTAACCACTAATGTAGACATTGCAGATGTTTGCTGTGTTTCTAATGCTGGCTTCTCTTTTTGCTAGACAATGAGATCGTGTGCTTCCTAAAGGTCCAGCTAGCAGAGGCCATCAACCTTCAAGACAAGAACCAGATGGCCCAGATCCAGGAGACTACACGCTGTGTCAGCCGTTTCGACCCCCGTACCTGCAGGAAACTTCTGGCTGCTATTGCAGAGGATTACAGGTAACTATGATCGTTTAGCATCATAGGTATTTTTTTCATTTTTAGTCAATAAGTTCTGTGTGTGTGTGTTTCCTTTAGAAAGCGGGCACCATACATTGCTTATTTAACAAGATGCCGTCAAGGCCTGCAAACCTCACAGGCCCATCTTGAGAGGCTTCTCCAGAGAGTTCTCAGAGACAAGGAAGTGGCCAACCGTTATTTTACCACTGTATGTGTGCGCCTCCTTCTTGAACACATGGAGTCCAGGATGCTTGACTTCATCAAGGGTACAGTTTAGTTTTTTAAAACATTTTTGTGATTAATGCCATATTTTGTGTGTTTGTATTTTATTTATATGTATATGTATATGTATATACGTGTGTATGTATATACGTGTGTATGTATATACGTGTGTATGTGTATACGTGTTAGTTTTACCCTACTGATGATGTGTTGTTGCAATAGTAATTCTTTTGTACAATATATATATGTGTATATATGTATAATATATATGTATATATCATATACATATACATACGTATATATCATATACATATACATACGTGTATATATATATATATACGTACGTACGTACGTACGTACGTACGTACGTGTGTGTGTGTATATATATATATATATATATATATGTATGTGTGTGTGT
>QODF01000102.1:4837840-4945804 GCA_024372805.1 Oostethus manadensis
TATGTATGTATGTATGTGTGTATATGTATATGTATATGTATATGTAAATATACCAATATTCCCTTTTGTCTCTTTACGGATTTCACTAGATATCCCAAAATTTCGTACAATTTTTGATTTGTACATCAGTATGTACGTATGTGCGTGCGTGCGTGTATGTATGTTCTATATTCGTTACGTTCTGAACTGACCCCAAAACTTTACAGACTTTGTCTTTGTTAAAAACGATTAGTGTTGTGTTTGGAGACTCTCTGTCACTCAGCGGTTCTTTCCCCAATGAGCAGTGGAAAAGAGGCCTAGTTGGTACGACAGGATCACAGATCATTTTCTTGAAAAGGAAGGGAAAGTAGAATTTGCATATAAATAAATACAATTATAATCTAAAAAAATGGATGGGTATATGTTTACATTTATACTTACATACAGTATAGACATATCTACATACGTATGGTGTTTGAGTTTAAAACAAAACGAAAAAGATGTATGTCTGTCGCAACTATTAACCCCCCCCGCCCCCCCTGTTCTCAGCATTCCAAGGGTGCACAGCAGCAGATGACAAGACTGCAGCGGTGGAGGATTTTCTGCGCTACTTGTACGGCGCCATGGCCCGTGATGCCATTTGGCAGTATGCGAGTGAGGACCAGCTGCAAGATGCCCAGATGGCCATCGAGCGCAGCGTTATGAACCGCATCTTCAAGCTGGCCTTTTACCCCAACCAGGATGGAGACATTCTCAGAGATCAGTTAGTAGTTGCACTTTCTCTAAGACAGGTTGCTGTATACAATGATCACTTAGTCTTTCTACTTCGGTGAACACAGGCCGGAACAATCTTGATATTATGCATTCAAACTAATTTTCTTGTTTTAACTCTAATAGAACACTTAAAAACGCCATCGGCTCGTAAACAGTTAATTTTTTGCAAAGAGCGCAAAGGTGAGAACATGGTACTAAATGTTACACCTAATGACCGGCGTCTTTCGCAGCTTCTTTGAATGTGCGTAGGAATTCTAAGGAATTCTATATGTAATTTAATTGATTTAACTATTTTTATGCTTGAAACACAAATGCTACCATGTACTTTTTCATTTTATTTTTTACTAACAATTTATCAATATCATTTTGCAAGTCTGGAATTTCCAATTTTTCTATGTTGGCATTTCAGCAGCAGTAACTCTGTTTTTACATGGACTCTCTGAAGGAATTGCAAATGCTACCAACTTGATGAAATCCAAAAAAAGCTCTGTGCACTGTTGTATTTTAAACAAGGATTTTTTCCCCCCTGAAAGGCTTTTCCATGAACATATCCAGCGGCTGTCCAAAGTTGTGACGGCTAATCATAAAGCACTTCAAATCCCCGAGGTATGAGTTTTTGTTTTTGTTTTACAAGGACTAGATGCACAGATATTTGTTCTCTGATTGCAGGTTTACTTGAAAGAGGCTCCCTGGCCCTCTGCACAGTCTGAGATCAAGACCATCAATGCCTACAAAACACCCAGAGACAAAGTCCAGTGCATCTTGCGCATGTGTTCCACCATCATGAACCTTCTTAGTCTGGCCAATGAAGACTCTGTCCCTGGAGCAGATGACTTTGTTCCTGTCCTTGTTTTCGTCCTCATCAGGGTGAGTCTGGACTTTGTCTTTTGTTAAGTAATAGACTCATTATCATCTTGACTCATAAATAAATAAATTATCCACAAAAATTATTTTTTCCATCAAAAAAGTCATCCTTAGATCCATACGTGTTTTTTTTTATCTGAACGCTGTTGTGAGTTTTTTTTTTTTTTATCATCTAATGTGGGCCCATCCTCGCATCTCCTCCCCTCCAGGCAAACCCGCCTTGCCTGCTGTCCACCGTTCAGTACATCAATAATTTCTATGCCAGCCGGCTGAGTGGGGAGGAGTGCTATTGGTGGATGCAGTTCACCGCGGCGGTGGAATTCATTAAGACCATCGACGATCGCAAGTGAAGCAGAACAGCCACCTGTATGGGGCAGACTGTGGGGGAAGGAGCCCGGGGACTGGGAACCTTCCCGCCCAACCGCTCCCTCTGCACAGCTTCTGAAAGATGGCCCTCAGCCTGCTTGTCATGTGAATAGCTTGTACATAGCCACAGACGCTCAAAGATTACAGAATATATAATATTACTGTTCATATGTGAGGGGATATAAATCCAGGTTTTAGCCGTGGTGGGAAAACGGCGTGGGGAAAAATTGCAACATGTTAACCTTGAACTTCATTTGGGTTTTTATTTGTATCTTTGTTTCTTCTGTCATGTTTCATTTTTGGGTGTCTGTATTAGGAATTTTATACATAAGCAGGTACAAAATATGAAATCAAATCAACCTAAATGATAAACCTATTTAAAGGGACCAGGTTTCGTTGGTGTGACAATCTCATTTTAGTCCCCCTGAGAGTGAAAGGAAAGAGTTTCAATTATGTTACAATAATTTGTATATTAGGCAATGAGATTTAGTCACTCTTAACACCAAGTGAATTCCCACTAACCCACCGCTATTAGTGAATCAAAAAAAAGGCAGCTTATTTAAAGACACTTGCAACCCAAATGTGGGTCACTTGACAGTTTGGACCCACATTTATATGAAATAGAGTATTGAATTCTGTAATTCAATTTAATGCTTTAACTCACATGCATATCATGCCCATTCAAGAGGCACACGATGGTGCTGCTGTGACAAAAAGGTGCAGGGAAGGGTTAGGAAGGCACCTGAGCGGCCCTTGTGGATGCTAGGTGATGAAAAGGATACAGGGTCAGCTCGTGCACAGTAGTTGTGGCGGCATTAAAGATGTAATGAAAATAGTGCCTTTATGTGGGGTTACTATTTGTTTTCCTGCATAGACATGCACCCCCCCACCACACACACACACACACACAGCTGCTTTCTACACATCCTTGCAGAACACCACTGAGTTACTGATTGCCATGCCTCAGTCACTTTAATGCACTTGAATTTGAACAAATGCCCCACATTGTATTTACCTCTTTGGGATTAACTTGAGTAGCGTTGTTATGTCTGCGTACACTCACTTCTGCATTGGATGAATTACACAGCTAGATCACGTCTACTGGGGTTAAAGCCTTTTCTTAGAATTGCATTTGGGGTTCATTTAGCGATATCTTTGTTGTGATATCATTATTTTAAGTGAACAAAGCTGTTTAATTTCTCATGATTGCCAGAGGAAGTGACTTTATAGCCTGGGTAGTGAATTATTTGGACATTAGCTCTCTACCTCCTCATACACTCAAGAAAGGGACAGACATTTGTGCACTTATATTTATTTTCCGCCATATTTGATGTGCTTTGTAATCCCAGTTTCATCTTTGCAATTATAGCAGAAGCATGACTGCAGTTTGTCAGACTTTCTGTGCACAGACGTGCCACGTGTATTACAGTTTTACTAATCCATTACATGTCTTATAAGTCAATGAGCTGACAGCACAACACATTACATAGGGAGATCAAATAAGCGACACTGTTAAGTTAATGCTGGGTGACAGAGTGCGTGGTTGCCCTTTGCATGAAGTCACCGAGTGGTTTAACTTTTTCCTCACGATAAGAGACGAGTCAGGATCATTACCTGCCAGAGGATGCAAGAAGCTTTTATTTGACTCCATGGAACTTGTATATCAGAACTCTGATTTGTTTTGCACAAAATATGTACGTTCCTCAAATATATTGACAAGGAGCAGTACATTTTGAGACCTAACTGTTGCTGTCAATGTGAGCGTTCACATTTGGACACTTTCTTAGCTCTGTATTAAATGTTATGAGAACCATCCACGGGAGCATCACGTAAACGGTCTAAATTGGATCAAGTAAACAAACAAAAACAAAGCAAACTATGGTTACTTCTTAAAGCTATACCGCTCTGTTCCCTGTGCAACTGAGCTTAAGGGTTGCAAGAAGACCTTACAACAAATTTTACATTTGTAAGCTTGCACAAATATGAAATGCGAGGAAAGTCGGTTTGTCTTTACTGTGATGATTGCGTTATGTAAGTCTTTAGACAATAAAAGAAACTGATGTTTCCCCCTCATATCATGCTTTATACATTATTTCTATGTGTCACACCTACTGTGCATGCACATTAGTGCTGCAGTCTTCAGTGCGGCTTCTTGGACAGTTGTAGGTATATCTGGTTCACGCAGTACAATAGATAGCGGGTAAATTTATGCATGGAATATAATTGTTCGGCAGGGGTGTGGGGGGTGGAATGGAGCAGCAACATCCAATCTAGTGGCCACAAATAGCAGCGCCTCTGCAAACATTTCATTACCGCTGACAAGTGTTCAGCAAATTGTAATTGGAGATATCCCCTCATTTTAAGCCCTCCTTACTTCACCGATTGCCCTTCCTAATACTCATCTTTTTTCATCATAAACTTCTTTGCCGAGTGCTTTCTATCCCCTGATGATATCTGGCAATTGCTAATTTAAATTCAAATTTTGGGGGTGCAAAGTTAATTAGTTGCACAGACCACTGGCTAGATATTTGGAGATTTGATCTTTTTGACTGGTTCAGGGAAACAAAGAAAGGCTGGTGTTTTGTCTTAGATGATGCAAATATTCAATTATTGTATTACTTCTCATGTTTATTTTATACTGGTTGCCACATTTAAGATGTAGTTTGGGGCTCATGACTCTTAAGATAGTATGCCTTGTAGATACACTGGTTTGGTGGTTTTGGCCTCCATGAGGTCCACCTGACAACATAGTCATACCTGGCAACTCTTGTTTTCTTCCCGCCACCCCCCTATAGTAATAGTTTTCTATTTTTTTCTGGTATTTGAACTTAACTCTCTGATTCTGCTGGCCCAGCACAGCTTCCGGTACACTTGGCAACACTTGTAGACTTGGAAGTCAGGCCTTCAAAATAAAAGACACTGTTGGCCCACAAGCAGTCGGGTCTTTACACCAAAAGAAATCTTGTTTTGGAGGTTGCTAATGTACAGAATAAATGCATTTCGATTATTTTGCCGGATTTTTCCCAGAACATTTACCGTATTTTATGATAAAAAATTGACAGATTTTTTTTTGTTGCATTTTCTTAATCGACTTGTAACATCGGCCTTTTAACCTCATCGTCAACTACACACAATACTGTGCTGTAATTCTATTTACACAGAGCAACTTCATCCATACAATACAGTAAACAATTATACATAACAATACATAACCATTGATACAACATCAACGCTTACAATTCATAGGCAAAGGTGCATTGAGTAGTATTCACAGAAGTGCAGAATTATTAGGCAAATGAGTATTTTGACCACCTCATCCTCTTTATGCATGTTGTCTTACTCCAAGCTGTATAGGCTCGAAAGCCTACTACCAATTAAGCATATTAGGTGATGTGCATCTCTGTAATGAGAAGGGGTGTGGTCTAATGACATCAACCCCCTTCATCAGGTGTGCATAATTATTAGGCAACTTCCTTTCCTTTAGCAAAACGGGTCAAAAGAAGGACTCGACAGGCTCCGAAAAGTCAAAAACAGGGAGATATCTTGTAGAGGGATGCAGCACTCTTAAAATTTTAAAGCTTTTGAAGCGTGATCATCGAACAATCAAGCGTTTCATTCAAAACAGTCAACAGGGTTGCAAGAAGCTTGTGTAAAAACCAAGGCGCAAAATAACTGCCCATAAACTGAGAAAAGTCAAGTGTGCAGCTGCCAAGATGCCACCTGCCACCAGTTTTGCCATATTTCAGAGCTGCAACGTCATTGGAGTGCCCAAAAGCACAAGGTGTGCAATACTTAGAGACATGGTCAAGGTAAGAAAGGCTGGAAAAACAACCACTACTGAACAAGACACACAAGGTGAAACGTCAAGAATGGGCCAAAAAATATCTGAAGACAGATTTTTCTAAGGTTGATGAAATGAGAGTGAGTCTTGATGGGCCTGTTGGATGGGCTCATGGCTTGATTGGTAAAGGGCAGAGAGCTCCAGTCCGACTCAGACGCCAGCAAGGTGGAGGTAGAGTACTGGTTTAGGCTGGTATCATCAACGATGAGCTTGTGGGGCTTTTTTGGGTTGAGGATGGAATCAAGCTCAACTCCCAGTCCTACTGCCAGTTTCTGGAAGACACCTTCTTCAAGCAGTGGTACAGGAAGAAGTCTGCATCCTTCAAGAAAAAAATGAGTTTCATGCAGGCAAGAAAGGGTCTAAAAGAAGAAAAAATAATGACATGGCCTCCTTGTTCACCTGATCTGAACCCCATAGAGAACCCGTGGTTCATCATCAAATGTGAGATTTACAAGAAGGGAAAACAGTACACCTCTCTGAACAGTGTCTGGGAGGCTGTGGTTGCTCCTGCACGCAATGTTGATGGTGAACAAATCAGAACACTGACAGAATCCATGGATGGCAGGCATTTGAGTGTCCTTGCAAAGAAATGTGGCTATATTGGTCACTGATTTTTTTTGTGTTTTTGAATGTCAGAAATCTATATTTGTGAATGTTGAAATGTTACATTGGTTTCACTGGTGAAAATAATTAAAATGGGTATATATTTGTTTTTTAAGTTGCCTAATAATTATGCACAGTAATAGTCACCTGCACACACGGATATCCCGCTAAAATAACTAAAACTAAAAACAAACTAAAAACTACTTCCAAAGATATTCAGCTTTGATATCATTGAGTTTTTTGGGTTCATTGAGAACATGGTTGTTGTTCAGTAATAAAATGAATCCTCAAAAATACAACTTGCCTAATAATTCTGCACTCCTTGTATTTTTTTTAGTATGTTATCAGTGTTAACTCCAGCTGCTTTGCTCATCTAATACGACCGGCTTGTTTGATAAAGGTGCATGGCATTCCATAAGTGTCCTGCAGATGGCAGGGACACCATTCCCCAGCACGGTCGAGCTGCTCTGAGAGATGCTCAAGACAAAAGAAAAGCACTGAGCACTACTACATGACATTTGGCTTTCTGCAAATGAATGTTCATTATAGACATGTATGGAATTAGGATTAGTAATAGTAATTTTCTGGAAAGTGATCTGTTTTATTTATTGTTTGCATAAATACAATAAATATTGTACTAATAAATTGCAGTAGTAGTAGTGGTAATATACACAGTATGTCTAGGGATCTTATATTTGTTTTGTCTATTATTATAGTTACAGTTGTAGTAGAGGAATAAGAGCATGAATGAATGATTGACAAAAAATTTTAATAACACCTCTTACATGCATAAGGTACAATCTGCTGTTGGTGGCACAATCTCATCACTGAGGACCAAATAAACAACAACATACGGCAACAGCACGTGAATTAAATAAAGAATATGTGGGGCAGAGCTGAGGCGGGAGGCCTAAATAAGCATAATGTCAAATACACATATTAAAACTCAAATGAAATAGCCGCAAGCAGGCAGGCAGACGAGGAGATTAAAACTCAAAGGGAAGCCAAGTCTCAGCGCCCTGAGGTGGTGATGCTGCAGAGATGCAAACAGTCAAAGTGAGCGGCATTCTCTGTGAGGCTAAATTGTCAAGACAAAGAGGAAAGCTTTGTAACAAAGAAAACATCACCTCTGGTTCAGTAGAAGCCAGAGAGTACAGAAAATAATAAGATGGGCATGTAGCATCATTCCAAGAGACGAAGCTATTGCATCATTTGGCACCAATCTTTGTATTCAGGCATTGAAAGTGCAACATCATCACTGCATTTTCTTTTAGTGCTCACCACAAAGAATATCAATTGGGAAAATGTGTCAATCACAGTAATACGGCTCTTAATATTGTGCTTGTATCATAGATAGAAAAAAAAATATCGGCACAGCTAATCACCTACGAAGGAACGAGTGGGTGGTGACATCAAATTGAACCATGAAAATGGAACGGGAATTAGATGCACTTAGCCGTCAGATGTTAATGGCAGCAATCAACAGCCAATTATCCGGCATACTTGAGTACCTTGACAAGCACAGGTGTAGCCTACAACTAATACAAGCCTTGCTTATGCCATTTCCATAAATTTAGCAGTAAGTTCCCTTTTTGATTGAGCACGCATGCTTCATTGAGGTTACAATTAGGCACTTTCAAGTATGTGCTCCTCAGGCTAACCACTTCGAAATTTTGTGCATTGATAAATCTGCCCTAATAACCCTTTTCCTGCAATACTTCCAGGAACATCCAGCTAAAAAAAGATGACTGGGGTGCAGCAGTACAGATGACCCACAGTACAAGCCGTACCGCAGTACTTGGGCTATGGTTTTTCTCCCACAATTCTTTATTATTAGTATTAATTGAATTACATTTTTAAAATGTAGAATGATAAATTGCAATCCAATGGCAGGTAGTGGCACGGTGGCCTAGTGATGAAGGGTTTGTCTATGGCAGGTAATTCTCCAAGAAAGTAAATTCTCAAATAAACATTACTGATATAGCGCTTGAAAAAATTGAAGAGTGTGGGGGGCCACCTTGATATGAACATTAAAGATGCTTAAACCCTTCCAGTGTAAGTCAATATATTGTACTATACATTGTGTAATAGGTGACATGGTGTAACATCTAATAATATATCTCATTAGAAAGAGCAAAGATCAAGCTGCGGGCCCTGGGGCAAAATTTGGCCACCCCTGATTTTCACTGTTTCTTTTTAGGAATTGGCAGCAGTAAAAGTTTGAACTGTTGTTCAAGCAGTGATGATCATTTTATTTTAGTAAAGTTCCATACCTTCAGTGCAGCATTAGAAGTTGGAGCCTGCAGAACCGTTCTCATTCAGAACAATTTTGTGCACTCATCTTTGTCCATTTACACAGGTCTAGTGTTCAAAAATAGATGCACCGCACCTCAATGTTAGAGCCGGGAGGGGGGGGGGGGCACCATGAGAGTGGCGAGACCACGTGGCTGTTGTTACCTATACTCTGATATATTTTCTGTCGCCATATTCTGTACCTCTTCATCCGCTTTTAATCTGACTGTCCCTCACTTGAAATTTGTAGTGTGGGAAATGGGACATTACATCGTGGGGAGGCACACACACACACACACACACACACACACACACACACACATACGGTGCAAAATGTACTGCAAAACCTCAGTCCACAAGTCACAGCATGTCTCGTGAAGTGTGCACTGGATCGTTAGTGTGGTTCCATCACGCCTCAAAGTATCATGGTCCCACAAATTTGCAGACTTTTGGTCAATTTTAAAAAATAGTTTTCTAAGAAAATTGGCAGAAATTGCCACATATCCAGACTAGGTAGATAACAATAAAAAAAAAAAAAGTGCTAATACAGGTGCCTCAACTCGGCTGGGATCGGCTCCATCGTACCCACGAGCCTAGTGAGGATAAGCGACATGGATGGAAAATGGATGGATGGAGTCTAGCGATCAACTCTGATGCTTGTGTGCCTCACAACATTACTGACATCTACTGACCAGTGTCGAACACTACATAGCATCTTTGAATGCATCTTCTGAATGTCTAATATCTGTATTTTTGTTCATTTCGCCATTTTTATCCTTGAAAATGCTTAATTTATGTGTAAAAATACAACAAATTAACTTGAATATGCACATTTTGACTCGCAGGCCGCATTCAACCACAAAACGACATGATTTATTACATAATATATTTATAATAATATATATATACATATAAACTAGTCGTCTCCCAACCTGAAGGTTGCCGGTTCCAGTATCCTTGGGTGAGATAGAGCAGGATAGAGCTCGACTAGAGCTGCCCTATCTAGTGTGTGCCCCACCTGGTCTTTAAGCATGAAGCCCGCTCAGATGAGAAGCGAAACATCTTCCTGAACAGTCCAGTTACAACCAATTGAATGTCCTGAGAATACAATGTCCTGGATGAATGAGAATATTCACATGCATACTTGGGCTGAACCCCCAGTTGCTGCTAATCCTGCGTCATCAGTAGGGAAACAGTATCAAAGCGCTTTGAGTGCCTTAAATGTGGAAAGGCACCATACAAGTGAGAGACCATTTACCATTTTACCAAGAAATAACTACTTACAAAGTACTTATACTTCAAAAATAAGTCAATAATTTTATGAGGCATACTGAAGATAGGTTCCCTTAATTTTCTTTTGAAAATGTTCCATATTTTCAAATGAAAATGTTGACAGGTAAGGACCATTTGCGGCCTACAGCTTGTTTTTTATTGGCCTGTGTAACATTGTAAAATCAAATATTTTTTCTTTGGATTTTGCTGGTCTTGCATCTAAAAAAAAATCGAATGCTTGAGATATGTCAATTTGCGTGTAATGGCTCAATAATCATCTTTTATGTTAAATTGCCAAAATAAAACAACTTTTACTTGATATTCTAATTTTTTGGGTAATACTGTATATAGCGTATTTTCATTGCCTTCAATTCAATAAAAATATCATCGTCACCCCCCGCATCCTTTGATTTTTCAGTATGCAAGCCAATAAGCTCTCGGCGAAAAAGGGGTTATTGTTGTCGACATTGCTCATACATGCAAGTTGATGGGAGCATTTCAATAGCGTTGTAAGAAGGACGGCAGCATTTGTCAAAGTGGACAGTGTGATGGTGTCCGTGCCTGCCATGACCCTCACTGTGAACATGATCTAAGCTGAAGATGTGCTGCTGATGCTGATCATCTCTGTCACAGGGGTGGATTTCAGGGCTGATCTCTGGCTGCTGCCTTGACAACTCTCTTTCTCTCTCTCTCTCTCTCTCACACACACACACACACACACACACACACACACACACACACGCACACACACACACCTCCGTCATGCATCCCCTGCATGATGGTCCCATCCTTATGCAACAGGTGACAGGTTTCCCCCAAATGTCATCTGTGTCATTGGCCTCTGTTCAGAGAAAACATTCAGGACCGGAGAGAGAGCTGGCTGGCAACATGCCCAATATTCAAGTGAGCTGTCCTATCACTGACATCAAGTAAGCCCAAGATGTCACGTCTTCATCTTGTGAGAGTTCAATCCCCCTTTCAGGATGGATCAAGCTCTTGGTGGCTAAATGTAGCGGCTCGTGTGTACAAAACATCCCTTGGGATACAGTGTGGATTAACAAGAGCGTAACCTTTTTGTGAGAAAGAAGCACGCCATCACCGGCAACTCACTGGTGTGGATTTAGATTCAGATGATGCCACACACACACACACACACACACACACACACACACACACACAAACACACCCTATGATGAATGTACATAATTCCTGCATAGATTTTTTCAAATGAGGGCTGGTCAATGGATAGTCGATGACTAATGACACAGTCTGAAATGAAGCAAACATATTTCATAACATTCGACATATTACAATAGAACCATTGACATTCCATTAGCGTTTAAGAATGACCTGCACGTTTCCCTCCTCTTTCTTCCTCCTTTGTTTGCCCTGCAGCCACTTGACTTGTTCCACTTGACTCCTGAACCATTTTAATATCAGGCTGCCGTGCCTTTTCCTTCCTGTAAGCCAGTGTTTTGATACTGTATATATATCTTTAAATCTATACATGTAGAAGAGGTTCACAACTGCTATGTTGAGTCAATGAGCCTAAATACCCGTCTGAAAATACAGAGCCCAATGTGGCGCCCGCCTCCATCTGCAATTTCTGTTGCATAATAAATCAATTGGGAAGATTGCAGTTTCCCAAATTGATATTCTTCACAAAAGTAAATAAATACATAAAAATAAAATGCACAAAACCTTAATCATTTACATCCATCCATTTTCTTTGCCGCTTATCCTCATTAGAGTCACGGGTATGCTAGAGCCTATCCCGAGCTGACTTCGGGCAATCACCAGTCAATCGCAGGGCACATACAGTACAGAAAACCATTCATACTCACATTCATACTCTAATGGACAATTTAGAGTCGCCAATTAANCTTATCCTCATTAGGGTCGCGGGTATGCTGGAGCCTATCCCATCTGACTTTGGACGGGAGGCGGGGTCGCCAGTCAATCACAGGGCAGACACACAAACATTCACACTTTTGGACAATTTAGAGTCGCCAATTAACCTAACATGCATGTTTTTGGAATGTGGGAGGAAACCGGAGTACCCGGAGAAAACCCACGCACGCACGGGGAGAACATGCAAACTCCACACAGAGATGCCCAACGGAGATTCGAATCGTGATCTCCTGACTGTGAGCAATAACTCTAACTACATTTACGCTATGCAACAACTTCATTAAGAACTTTTTTAAGAAACTGCAATCGGCTGGCAAACCAGTCCAGGGTGTACCCCACTTCTTGCCCAAAGTCAGCTGGGATAGTCTCCAGCATACCCCCGCAACATTAAGTGCCGTAGAAAATGGATGGATGGATAAATAAAAGAAAATAAATAACTAGTAAAGCTATGTAATATACCGTATATTTACAGACATTATTTGTTATGATTTGTAATATTATTTGGGAATTGCTTTACATTTGAATGAATGTGAGTTTTTCTATCTGAAGAGTTCATAGTAATAAGTAGTTTTAGTATAATTAAAGATGATTGGTGATTATATTAGGTGACTTTTTCACCACTTTCTGGTGGCCCCTGGAAGATATGCCACCCTTATCATGTGTACACATCACTTAGCATGGCTAGTAATTACCCCCCAACAACCTCATACCTTTGCACACAACTGCACATGACACGTCACCCTGCAAAATGTGAATACCTTTGTTTTTTTGGTGCACTATTCCTTTTTGGAAATTTGCATGGCTACCCTACCCAGCTGCCCTCAGTAGCCATTTCTGTTTCAAGCATGAAAGTGTTTTTACAGGAGTGACAAATAAACTAAACATACTGTGGGGCATTTACATGATGCAATTAAGAAAATGCATTCTATGAGAATATTTTAAAAGAATTCACCCTATTCACAAAAATCCAGCATGTCAACATGCCTGCTCAGCTTTGTTTAGAGCCGACTGCAACGTCTTGTTAGCCGTTCATATTAATCACCCTGGAAATGCCATCAATAAAGCAGCCCAACGGAAAAATGGCAATTAAGCATTTATTGGCCCAATGTGATCAGTGTTGTCCAAGGTCATGGGCAGACATCAATGGTAGTGTGTGTGTGTATACACATACACTTTGTGTGTGTTAATCAAGCTCAACTTTAACTTGATGGCAACAGCCGCTACTGAGTGGATGCTGCACAGGCACTGGCTCACGCAGGAGTCCACAGTGCTATATATTAATTAAGGGTTTCACAAACAATAACAGTGACAATAAAGCCAGTCCTCCATCTTTGTCCTGCACATTCTGCCGCCAAACGACATTAGGAGGCATGTGAGAGCAGATAGGGGACGTGGAGGAGGGGGAGATAGAGCCCCGTCTCTCCAGAATGTAATCTCCCTGATGTTACATGGTGCAGCCTAAACTGATAAATTGCAGATTAAATGGCGGCCACACTCCACTTCACCCTGCAGCCCACACCACCCCCTTTTAGTTCCTCACATTTTTTGCTATTCACTGCCTTCTTGGCCTGTCAATTCTGCCTAATCGTGAGAGGCACTAAAACACCAGGTCTTGACAGAGCCAGATCAAGAATGATGAACATCTCTCAATGGCAACCGACTCGTGCCCCTAACTCTACTCGAAGGCTTGCATCACTTATGCAGAAATCAGCGGCGGGCCAGCATCCAGGAATTATGCCTGCTGACAGGAGATGCATGAGGTAGGCATTGTGCGGCTCCAGCCGCCTTGACAAGTTATACTTAACTGCGGCGACGGCGACCCCGAACACAAAGGATACAGTGGCTTATTAATGGCCAAGCATCCATGTCAATAATCCCTGCTTTTGGGTTGTGTCCAGAGTCATGCATCTTAGCACTACTAAAGTGATGCTTGGTTTTACTGCATATTTACACGCTGACAGTTTGTCCTCTCTGTGGAATATAGGCCACAAAGCTTCCCTTTGCAGGTACAATGAGTGCAACAGCAGCTGGAAAAAAAGTGTATAATGTTCTATACATGTCAATATATGCCACCCTTTTTAATTAATTATCCATCTTCACCAAAAAAAAAACCCGCCTGGGGAGCAGCCCCTCCGACCTAATCCATAAGCATGAATATAGGCAAAATAAGTCATTAAAATCCGAACCGCATGTTGCTGATGTCGTCCATGGAAATATTTGTAATGTATATTCTAATTTTTCTGAATAAATTAGGCAGAAATGCATTTCCATGTAAATTTATTCAAGGCGGGGACAGTGTGCTTGTGGGGGGGTGCGGTAAAATCTGCCAGATTATGCATAATTGTAGCATTGTAACCCTCATTTCTACATCTAGCTCTGTGTTGCGTGGTCATTAAAATCCAAAAATAATGTCAACCTTGCAGCTTTGGGGTTGTAATTGCCCATTCCTTAAAACAGCCTTCTCGAGACAATATGATAAAGTGCACTGTAGGATGCGTTAATAAGACGGCATTTCTAATTGAGGAGGACAGTCTCTGGATGGCAAGCGCGGTGACTTCACTCATTCATTGTCTTGTGCTCATTATTTGGACAGTTTGATGTATTTGATGGTACAAACATCTGCAGCTCATTGCAGTCCTGCCGTTTTGCTCGTCATTTTCATTTCTTAGCGCCGGCAACGATGATGCTCGATAATACCGCATTTCACAATATGTTCATTAAAGTGAAAGTGATTGTAGTTTGCAATGGAGTGCATCCGTTATTTTGGTTGTCTTTTTTGGCTACATGAAATGAAATTAGATGCAGATCAAATGACTCTTTTCAGGTTTACAGAGAGCATCAAAAAGAGAGGCTCTTTGGTTTACATTCAGTACAAGTTATGTGACGTAACTGGAGTTTTAATGTCCATTGTCTTATACCTAAATTATATTTAAAAAAAACAAACACACAAAGGACATACAAAATAGTCCTAAAAAGTTTAAATACAAAAATTAAATTAAACGAATTTACTTTTATCTATTATGATTTACTTTTATCCTTGTACCTGTCTTGCACACTGAAAGACTTATTAGGAGGAGGAAGTTTCAATGAAAGGGCCCCTAAGCTGCTTTGGTATCACTGTCCATTTCATAGTAGAAGATCCTTTCACGTCATCCGCCATACCATCATTATTCTTCATGACGGTTGTGACATTTGATGGGTTTGGGTTCTCCTCTTTCTGACGCATCACATAAGTCTGCTAATGCTTGAGACAGCATAAAGAAGCGAAAAAAGTTCATTAAAAAGAACAAAATTGACTTCCAACACGCAAATACGTATTTTTTACATAACCTGTTGTCTTTTTTTGGACAGTATTAATATTTTATGAGTGCGTACAAGTCCGTGTAACGTTCGGTCCGCCCTGAGTGGGACAATCCACCTTGTGGACCAGCGGTTTTGCACATTCCAGGCTGGTGAAAAGGCACTTCCCACACTGTACAAATTTCGAGTGACATTCATCCATCCATTTTCTGTACCGCTTGTTCAAAGTGACCAAAGGGCTAAAAGGTGAGGCATTTGGCGACAGACCCTGGGACAGAGTATGTACGAGAGTGTGGGCAATGCGCCAAGGTGACCTGGACATGGCCGATTTGAATTTCACATCTTTAATGTACTCAACAAATTGGCTCCCACACCCTTCAACTTTTCTGCAGGCTAAGCTATGTCAGTCATTTTATTAATTGGAGACTGCAATTTCATTTTCATGCTTCCTTTAAAAATAATTTCACAACAATGATAAATAAATAGAAAAGAAAACATTTTGGGAGGAAAAAAAAATCAATTTAAGCTTTAAACACACGTACGGAAACTGGACCGAAACTTTAGCCTGAGGCACGGACGGTACTGCGGGTTACCTGTAGCGTACGTAACCACAAACACGTCGTAACAGGAAATACCTGTACTACAAAGCTGTGTCTTTAATCTCTAAAGCACCTGTCAAACTCATCGCCCGGGGGCCAAGTGTGGCCCCTCCACATCATTTTATGTGGCCAGTGAAAGCCTGGGAATTATAAATAAAAAAACAGAGTGGTTAGCAAGTGGGCCACACGGTCAGGAGATCTGGAAGGCCTGGTTTCAAGTCTACGCCTGGGCATCTCTGTGCAGACTTTGCATGTTCTCCCTGTGCGTGTGTGAGTTTTCTCTGGCTTCCTCCCACATTCTAAAACATGCTTGTTCGGTTAATCGGCCATAGATATGAATGTGAGTGCGAATGGTTGTTTGTCTATATGTGCCCTGCAATTGGCTGGCGACCAGTCCTGGGTGTAGTCTGTCTCTCGCCCAAAATCAGCTGGAATAGGTTCCAGCATACCCCCGTGACCCTAGTGAGAATACGTGGCATAGAAAATGAATGACTAGATGGACATTGCTTAAACTTTGTGTACATGTATGTGCTGCAAAGGATAACTTGCATTATTTTTAGATGTCTGATGTTTGTTTGAATCTATGAAAAGCTGTTTCCATGAAAAATAAACCGGTTGAGGAGAGTGGGATAGTATTAAGTTGCCTGTGCCTGCAGTAGAACCCCTATGTTGTCCACTAAGTATATGCAAACACACATTACAGACTCAGACTTTAACTTGCATTATAGAAGGTCTTTAAAGCTGAAAATGTCAACGGGGTGAGACGTACTGGACTCATCAGCAACACTTTTGCAGAACGGTTGGTGCTGTGGCCCCCACATACACACACGTACACACACAGCCTTGAGTGTTTTCCTCAGCCTTACCCAGCCTAGCATCGCCTCGGCTCATTCCGCTCAGCCATGCTTCATCTCCACATCCTTAAAAGCAGAAATTAATGACGAGCACAACAGCGCTCATTTATAATTGTTTCATTATACCGTTGTGTTCTCCTGACAATAATGGTGTCGCTGGTGTTTTTCTAATTATATGGCATTTTTTCGCTCGTTATCAAGGACTTCAGGTAATTGTGGAGAAAATAATGACTGCCTGCTTCCTTCGTCTCTCATGGTTTGCACATCACAAACAGGCTCACTGCAAGCTGCAGCCTTATCAAGGAGGCTGTTGAGATGCCTTTTAAAGCCGACGCCATTTGCACAGCCACTCATCGGTGGCCCCGGTGTCTCTAATGAGCAACTTGTACTTGAGTGTTTAACTCAAGGCTTATGACAGATCACAATTAGCTTCTGTTTTTAATTGCACGCAAGTCATATGTTGGTTTTTTTGTTTCTGCAGATAACGTTTAATTAGCAGTGCTGAGTTATTAACTATTATTGTTGATTACAAATACTGTAAAAAAAAATAAATCAAAATACAAAGAGAAAAAAAAATAGTAGAATAAAGCTCAACTCACTCTTTTGCTTCTGTTGCCTTTTTTGTAGACCGTATGTTTTAGCATGCGCCTTAAAATACAGGAAATCCCGAAAATTCCAGAAAAAAAACAAGTTTTGGTAAAATCAACAACATTTCGTAAAGTGAATACATTTTTGTAAGCCAAAGCAAAAAAATCAAAAAGTTAATTTTGTATCCCGGGGCATTTGAATCCCAGGGGGTTCCACTGTACTGTGTTTTCCAGGTTCATAATGCTGTAAAGTAACTCCAGTAAAAAGTTTATTCATGAAACCACCTAAATGAAAATGGGATATGGTGTGGAGAAAGATATGGGCGTTTATGAAACGTAAGAATTTTGCCGTACATTACATTCCCGCTTTTTGTGAGAGTTTCATTGCGGACCCACCAGCGGTGTCTACTAATATCTATTTTTGCCCAAGGGCTAGAGCTTCAAAAGCTCTATCTATCCGCCCATTTGCATAGGCTTATATCTGCAGTTTCTGGGAATTTCTAAACAAATTTTAATCTTCCCATAGCAGACCAGTGATTTATTTTTATATCAGAACATTCCAGACTGGCTCTGTACTGGCTCTGACCCATGTTTTTACAGTGGTTAAAAAGAAAATAGAAAAAAAGAAAAAGAAAGAAAGAAAAAAAAAGAAATACTGTATCTGGCAACACATTGGCCCTTACTGTATTACTGCTTAACACAGCAAGATTTTATGTAAAAACACAAAATATCAATATACTTTGCAGCTAGGGATGTCCGACAAAGGCTTTTTTGCTGATATCCGATAAGATGATATTGTGTGACTCTGAATTTCCAATTCCTATATCAGCCAATGCGGATATGTGTAACATCACATATCTCCTGTTGTGCAATTAACATATGCAGGTATCTGTTGTGCAACTAATGTATATAGCGTCAGCATTTTGCTTTTCAACATGGCTGTAAACAACATTGTACAACTTGAGTAGGCAAACATCTCAGAATCAGTGACTGGACACGGAAAAGCGTGGCTCGAAGAACTCCACAAGTTTGGTAAATCTGCCAAGTTTTGGTGAATCCCGCATCTCCAGTCTTTCCAGTGCAATTCACTCTATGATTTTGATGGCTTTTGCCCTGCCTTCCACCTTGCATAACCAACGCTTTGCAGTGATTACAAATCGCAAGTTTAACATCCGAAGGCAATACCAGGAGCAAGCAAGCTCCCACGACCCTAGTGAGGATGGATGGAAGGACATGGGTGCATGGGAGTTTGCCCAACCAGTCTACATGCGTTTTGTGGACTTGGAGATGGCATTCGACCGTGTCCCTCAGGAAGTGCTCCGAATATGGGGTATCATACCACCTAATTCAGGCGGTTCTTTTCTTGTATGACCGGAGTCAGAGTTTGGTTTGCATTGCTGCCAATAGTCGGACCCGTTTCCAGTGAGTGTTGGACTCTGCCAGGGCTACCCTTTGTCACCGATTCTGTTCATTACTTTCATGGACAGAATTTCTAGGCGCAGCCAGGGCGTCGAGGGGTTCCAGTTTGGTGGGCGCAAGATCTACGCTTTTTGCAGATGATGTGGTCCTGTTGGCTTCATCAAGCCGTGACCTTCAACTCTTGCTGGATTGGTTTGCAGCTGAGTGAGAAGCGGCCAGGATGAGAATCAGCACCCCCAAGACCGAGTAAAATTAGGTAAGAATGCTGAATATTATGCTGAATTTTGGCATGGAAATATTAAAATTTAATATAATTTGGAAGTGGTAAAATTTGTCTAATAGCTCAGCGTAAATCTATGTCTATATGTGCCCTGTGATTGGCTGGTGATTAGTCCAGGGTGCCTCCATACCACACCACTGGTCAAACGATATAATTGCTCAAACATAACTAAAGACCAGCACAAAAATCAGACTACAGCAAAACGAAGCGCTGCTACACTCAGTGCATTGAGTTTAATAACTAGGGGCCTTCAGGACACACTCAACCTCTATGATGCACACACACACACACACACGCACATAGCACAATCAAAAATTGTGGAACACTTAATATATTACATTATATTATACCTAATATGTGATTCATGTATTCATAGATACATTGGTCTCTTACACACCAGCTAAACGCTCACTTTTACACAGACTTTGCTTTCTTTTTCCGTGCACACAGGATTACGTTTCACTTTCTAGAGGGGTGCAGCAACTGCTGAATTCTATATACTTTGTGTATTTTCTTTCCTCGATCTTCCTCACTCATGCTGAGAGTCCAGCGCTGTAACCAGATATCCTTTCATCCATTTTCTAATGCTGCTTGTCCTCACTAGGGTTATGCGATGCGGTATGCTGGAACCGTTACCAAATATATTGTTCTTATTTTTGAAGCAATAGCCATTACAAATTCATTATGAACCTTTCTTTCAAGATTTCTATTTCTAAGAATTATAGTGCCTGACATCACTCAAAACAAGGCGTGCCTTTTTTGGTTGAATATGCATGCTCGCAAATTTTTTCCAGCCCTTAAAACTATTAGACACACAAAAATATGTATTCATCGCCAGCCTTTTAACATTCAAGTTGAAAATATGATTTGCAGCAGTGCCGATAACATCACTAATAATGCCATCTGTGTGGTGTGATTTCATCCATTCTGTGTGAAGAACGGGAGATTAGCGATTTGCATTTAATACCCGGTGTGCTCTGCTGTTCTTTTTTCATGCAACACTGCCGGATATGGATGATGACATTATAATAATTAAAGAACATTATGGACGGAGGGAGCTTTGCTATTTGCTATGTGTAATGGCAGCCAAACACTGTTATTTCTATTTGAAGAATGCATCCATGTGTGAAATAATAATATCCCCTCCAGGAATACCATTGACATTATTTATTTGTGGGTATAAAAAGATGAAAAGGAAAAACATAATAAAAACAAACTCTCACTCTTCATTTCATCTTTCTTTCTTTCTTTTTTTTTTTTACAAATTCTGCTGTTGCAGCATCCAGGACCATCGCTCTCTGAAAACCTCAGAGGCGGACTTAATTAGTTGCCAAGAGAAATCTGCCAGTGTTGGGAGCTATAGGAGAACAGGGCAGATTTTAGTTTGCTCTGAACTTTGCTAATTATCAGGTAGGATGTAATTTTCCCGGGTCCCTGGAGGCACCCAGCAGAGATCTGCAACAACTAAGAGGGAAATGAGGCTGAGCCCAGAAAAAGTATGAAATATGGACTGTTCTTTGCAAATCCTTGTGTTTGTTCTTTTCGTACAGCGGAACCTCTAAAGACAATGTCACTAAGTTGGTGCAGCACCGCCATTTTGCCTGAGCAGTCGTAATCACACACAGAAGCAAAGAAAAACACACATCCATTTATTTATGGTGGCCCGACACAAATACATTTGGGCCAACGCAAATTCATTTGCTGCTACCTTTTAAAATTCTCCATGTTTTATGACTCTTTTTATGGAAAGTTTCTGAAATCTTTTACTTTGAAAGTGTCACTTGTTAGTTTACAATCAGTAATTACATTCTTTCTGTCGTTGTCTATTGCTGCAGGAGTCAAGGTTTGTTAGTCTATACAGGGTATAGTCGAAGCAATTATATCCTTTTATGTACATGTGATGTTTCACTGGTGTTCTGATATCATTAAAGTCAGAACCCACAACCACAGATAGATTGCGATCCTTTGAGGAACCTTGTAAGTTAGTTAAATCATACTTGAGTAAGTTAGTTAAATTGTACTTGAACATAAGGGATTTTTGCATATTGTTTACCATACAGGAAGTAGTATTATATGCAGCAACGCTCCCTGCATTGGTTCAGAAGGTGGTGGTGTAAACAGGATGTAGACTCATCTAAACAGGAGGTGTTTATCGTTTATATCCAAGCATGTGTGAGCAGTGACAGGCACTTTGTTGAGCAGCCTCCTACCCCACGTGCATCACATCACAATTGGGAAGAGGCTCTAACGAAACAGGAACTTGAATTGCCGCTGACCTGACTTAGCAAAAATGACACAGACTCAGACAAACAGCACATGGCAGCACATCTGCAACAGGCCGCCCTCTCTCACTTTCTCTCTTAAACTGTGCGCCTTTGCTGCTTTCAAACTGGTGACATTTTCCCAAGATGCACCACATCTAAAGCCGACTGGCTGCACACTTAATAGTGCTGCAAAGTTTGCATTTAAAAACTCTGCAAACCACACGGGGACTTGTAAAAACACACATAAACTCGCATGCGACCACGGTGTAGAGAGGATCTGTGACATCAATTTGCACACTTTTCTCCCAGTGTTCTAAAAAGTCAACAACAGTTTTAAGAGGCTTTCTTGTTGGAATCTCTTTGCTGGGCGTGTTCATCGCCATGGTTGCAGCATCTAATATGTACGCCCCAGTGCATTGAGAAAAGACTACTTCTTCCCCTCTCTGCCTAATTGTCCCACAGAGACTTGTGGGATTGGATTCTAAGTGGAATACCAGTCTTTTCTTCAGCCTCACCAACACCATCACCTCCCCGCCTGCTCTCTCTGGGGTTAGAGCAGGCATTGAGACTCTTGATTTGATCCTGTCTTTATTTTATCACAGGCGCCTCCTCAGTCTGCTCCTCGCCTTGGTGCTCAAGCTCCACAGCGTTAGGGTTTATTAACCCCCCTAAGCATGAAGTACCTAAGGGAGGTCAGACGCTGGTCGTTAAAAATCTATAGTGACTTGCCTGAAAAATGAATAAATGAGCACATTATTTCCCTGCTTCCACAGCCCTGGTGTACTGTTTGTCTAATCAAGTGCAAGAGCAGCTCGAGTCAACCAAGGTTGACATCCACATTTTATTTAAGTTTTTGTCTGTCAGAGGAGTTTAAACATGTAATGAACAAAGGGGTGTTGATTTGAAATATAATCCCATTACACTGATGAAATTACAAAGACGGCAGGAGTTCACAAATCAAGCTCATTGTTTTCTATCATGAGCGATGCCCCTGTTGAGGTTGTGGCGCTCGGAGAAGGGCACACCAGGAATGAATAGTGACAGGTCTGGAAAGGGATGGGAAGTGCAGCCTGACTCGGCCTCAGGCGCCTACCTGTGCTAGAGGTTGCTAAGGAGCTTTCTGAAGAACCAATTTGGTTCATTTGCTGCAAAACAAAAGCTCCTGTTTAGAGCAGATTTGAATAGATTAAATGTTGTTTTCCAAAAAGCAACTGAAATACTTTTGACTGCAAAATGCGTTCATTAAGGAGAAACCATACCAAGTGCCACACGTCTGCACACGGCCAAACCGCAACAAGTTACGCCACTGCAATGCCAGACATGCTCAAAGGTGTATGATTTCTGTGCATAATTTTACAACTGTACCCATAACAATAATAGTATTATTAATAATAGTGTCCCACTCACTGCACATAGAACACAGGCAGTGCGAAGGGCTCCACAATACTTTGTTACTTTTAAAAAACACACCTCATAAAATGATGCTTTACACATGATCTAAGTAATTTATATACAGTATATAATACGATCACCGAATCATCATAAAATGTGTTGGCAAAAGAAATAATAAAAATTGATCAATAAAACATTATTTGTCCCTGCAGGAGCAATTAAGGGCACTTTAAATACTCTAACAACTACAAGCAGATGACAAAACAGTCAGCATAGTTACTTGCACATAAATCTAAGTAAATACTAATAGACTAATGTTTAAAATGCTAAAAAAAATTTAATCTAGAAAAATTAATTAAATTAAAATTAATAAATAAATAAAAACTAACCAACTACTAAAATACTAGAAATTCTGACTACTGGGAGCCACCATAGCGGATGCAAGCTGGCAAATTCAAGTTATCCTGAGGTAGGTATTTTACAGGCGCAAATGGTATTCAGACGTAGGCTTTGAGTTGAGGACGTTTTGTTGCTGGATCCCAAATGCAGAGGCAGGTGGAATGACAAAACTTATACAATTATTCAGTGCAAAGAGGTCCAATAAAAGGCAATGGTGGCAGAAGCGCACCTTATGGGGGGAGTCACAATATCAGGAACCATTCAAATGAGGAGCTGGAGTGTAAACTTCAGCTGTAAAAATAGCAAAAGGTTGTGCAGAAACAGCCGCACGACAAGTACATGATGAGCAAACTGTGACCAATGCTGTGGGAGACAATCCACCAGTGTCTACCAGCTGCGGAGAATAAGCTTAAAAAAAGTCCTGGTGCAATCCTTTGCAGGTGTGCCTGGTGGCTCCGCCTCCAGCCAGAAAGCGTGGCTCTGAAAAAAGAAACAAGACCAAAACCAGGTAGGGCAAGGGCCAAAATAATAAGTACAGCCACACAAACGTGATGTGGCACATAAGAAATTTGGCCGCCAAATGGGCCTTTCTCTTTTGAATTCTGCAAGCGGAGCAGTGAAGCCTGCAGCCTTTTTTTAATGGGAGACACTTGGCTGGGAGCGTTTGGGCTCTTGTAACTACTGATAAAAATCTGATGAAAATGAACCAAAATGTTTAGAAGAATCAAACATGAAGCTACCAGGAAGAAATTGTCCTTCCTGTAGCAGGAGGATTCAGGAGCACAAAGTGTTCAGTTGGCCAAGGTAAAGAAAGCTGAAAACCTACCATCACTGAACAGGACACAGTTGAAATGTCAAGACTGGGCCAAGAAATACCTGAAGACAGATTTTTTCAAAGCTTTTATGAACTGATGAGATGAGAGTGACTTTTGATGGACCAGATATGATGAATATTCAGTAACGGGCACAGAGCTCCACTTTGAATTCGATGCTAGCCTAGTTTTTACAAGACACTTTCTTCAAGCAGAGGTGCAGAAAAAGATCTGCATCTTTCAAGACAACCGTGATTTTTATGCATGCTGAATTTTATGCATGCTGACATTGTATGAATGGAAGTACTCTAGCCATGGCGTGGCCCCCGTACTCCACTGACCAAAACTCAACTCGAAAACTTGTGGGACCTTTTTCAATCCAAGATTTTTGGTAATTTCAACATTAAACACCTCTCTGAACAGTGTCTGGAAGGCTGTGGTTACTGCCGTGCAAAAGGTTGATGGTCAGATCCTTAAACTGACAGCCCCCATGGATGGATGGCTTCTGAATGGGGTTGAAAAAAGGGGATATAATGCTCATTTTGACTGTTATTTAAATGTTTACACGTGTATTGGTCAGTTTCGAGTTGCACAGTATTCTCACTGTAACAATAGATTATAGTGAGATGGGAAAATAATACAATAAACCTGCGAAATGTATCCTACAGTATACTGTAGGGTCACTGTTAATAGGTGATTCAAGGAACAAAACAATTAGCTATTTTTGTTTATGTTTGCATTTATTTATACATTTTTTACAAAAAAAAAGAAAAAGCTTCCGACTGATATACTGGCAATTTACCTTAATTAATCTTATGCCTTAATCAGGGCTGGCGCAAATAACATACACCTTTCTACACAAAAGTTTTTTCTAAATCCTGTTTTTCCTGACACACCAATGACAATAATGTGGACGATGCACTGTGCGATCCGTCAGTCCTTATAAAAAACAAAAAAGCAACTACAAAAAATGCCTAATGGAATTATGGGGAAGACCCGGGTTATTGTGCAACAAAGAGTTTATCATCAAAGAACTTCAAGATCACCACATGTGTGGTGTCGGCGCCCATACTCGACCAAATATTGGCATTCACGGCCAAGATACTACTGCATATGTAAGACAGAAGAAGTGGAATAGTTTACAGAAAGTACAACTTTCAAGTACAACAAAAAATTGGATGGTAAATAATAATAATAATAATAATAGCCTGATGGAAAAAATATACATTTCTGAGTGACTTTAACTGCCTGTATAGACATACTGATATAGTTCAATAAAACCAAACTTTTTCTTTACTAGACAGATTAATCTCCAAGAGAAATTCATGATCTCCAGGAGAAAGAGAAAGAACAAAATACTGCTTTGGCGGTTGACTTTGCTCGCTGTGCCTGGACTCCTCTGTCATGATGCCGGGAGCTTTTACATTATATTGGATAGAATTTTTTTTCCATCTGGGACCTGACTCACAGAGGTTTGTTACAAAAGCCAAACCATATTGTTGTGTATACTGTGTAATAAAAAGGTACATTCAGCAAAGCTGAACGTTCGCAACAAAAATTTCTTAAACAAAAACAAGAATTATGATATCAACCGATACATACTGATGCCGATATGCGTAACGTCATATAGCTCATGTCGTGAAATTAACACTTTTTGTGAGGCTATTGGATACAGCATCAGCAATGAGCTTCTCAGCGTAGCTGTAAACATTGTGCAACACGGTGCCTCTTCTGCTGAGGGGTCTCCCGCGGATACTACCACGACTGTCTGTCGCTATTTTTGTGGGTTTTTTTTACATTCCCACCACTCCACAGACATTTAATGAATGAATAAATGAGTTGTGTGCAGGACAGGACTACAGTGCTTTCCACAACATCGGCAATTATGATCTCAAAATGATGCTGTAATGGCCAAATCATGCAGTCTGTGGCCCAAATACCATCAAAGGTACTTGTTCAGTCTCAACATACAAGTGAAAAACTATTTAGGGATTTAGTTTGGGCAATAAAACGAGTCGTACACTTCAATATACACATAGCACACAAAGAGAGTATATTTGATGTCAATATATGACATAAAAATATCCTTTATAGATTTTTAGATATTATATATATTTTAGCTCAATTTAGTTTTCAACTAATTTGAAGCTGTTCATAAATACAAATTCAAATGATTCTCCACAAAATACAAAAGTACCACTGGTGACTGGCCAACATCCCGCGACCCGGATAAGGATAAGCGGCATAAAAAATGGATGGACTGGACGACATCACAAATTAGGACAAAATTGAATTGAGGTAAACATTATATTTTGGCCATAAGATTGACATCAATTTTTGCGATGTTTCCTCCCACTGTATATAAAGAGGAAGTAGAAGATTTGCTTGCTTGGAAAAAAGTTGCATTTAGCTCTTCCAAACATGTTTGGGAAACTTGTGTTTTAGTTTTCTACATCTTTAATTGGAGGCCTCATATGCCCCTTAAACGACATCATCTGAAGCTAATAAGACTTAAGAAGTACATCTGGCTCCAAAATGCTTTCCATTTATAACACTAATGAACTGAGGCGTGCAGTGGAGATGGCCAAACTGCGAAGAGATGTACAGTATATTCTGGAGAATTCCCCCACGCTGCACAGGAGCTCATAAAACACGTCTGAAGACAGGAACTTGTATCGGCTTATTCGTGTTTAATTGGAGTCTCTGAGAGATGCAAACCAGCTTTTAATGTCCTTCCCTGCTGTGTGGCTACAAGTAGCATCAGTGGTGCCACCCCCATTGATGCATCTATCCTGAAAGAAATAACCAAACAGACCGCTAACAACCACATTTTAAACACACGTTCTTGTATGTGGTAGATGTTAGCTTTTAAATGCACAGAATGTTTTGCTTATGGGGTTACGTGTCACATTATTTTTTATGATTTAGAATAATTTAGAGTTCTCCAGCAATAGCTAATATCATTTCTGGGAACCTATACACTACACTTAATTAAGTTGATCAACCCAGTAAATAGACTGGGGCTGATCTGTCATGTTCTTCACCCACAGAATTTACACACCATTATTACAGGCGCTGAGTTTGCAAAATGGGTCAGTTCACATCTGATCAAATTTATGGGGTTATTGTGAAGTCATCATTCTTGGGATGTTGAATTCTGCTTGACTTAGTAGAAAACCAACAGGTAAAAAGAAGGAGGCAGTTGGCATTCATATGCTGCATTGCATTCTTTGCACCCAATTAGGGTGCCTTTTGTTTTGAAATTCCTTGGAATTTAATACAAATGACTATGATTATCCCCAAAATAATGACAGTGGTGTATGTGTTGGGTAACTGTCCAAGGTGAAACGATGGTATGGATGGTAAACCACCACTCCTTGGTCACTGGTTGAGAAGATTCGTTATTGCAACTAAAATTGCCAGTACTAAACAACATATTCAAAATAGCTTTATGTGTGGCCGTGTCATAGAGCTGTTCTCGGCAGGGTTATACGCCACGATGATGCTGCTGCAGCCCGTGTTTCTGTTCCCTTCAGTTTTCTCTTGAATAAAACGGGTCGCTTTATTGTTGTCAACGGCCATGTGTCCATTCATTATGTCTTATATTATTGTCTATAAACCAGGAAGTAGCCAAATGAACACAAATAAGACACAAAAACAGTTTTTGCCCTTGGTGCTTTACTAAAAATGCAGTTTTAATATTGGTTAGCATCACTAAACTGTTCTAGAAGAAGATCAAACTGAAATGATGTAAATCCAGTTAATCTTTATGAACACAAAACACTTTTTTGAATAGTTAACAATTATACTATACTATAAAAAAGGGAAATTGGAAATGCATATAAATGATGAATAAGCAGTATAGAAAATGAATGAATGAATGAATAAAATGAAAAGATGGACATTTAATGTCGCTTGAATGAAGAATTGATGCTTTACTGCTATGAGGTCGTGGCAGCGGATGAGCAGAATTCGATAGCACCTGGGTGTCTTGCTATGTGTTTTGTTTTGTTTTGTACTTTTCAATAAGGCTTCTATGGAACCCCTAAAGGGACATGATAAAAACAAAGAAGAAAAAATACCCAGGAAAACCTTTGAGAGATCCTGACAAACCTTTGAGAGTCACCACTGGTGATGTCATAGACGGGTGACGGAGCAGGAGGACAATAACTTCTGGTTCCAGTCTCCAGTTCAGGGCATACTAACAGGGATTGTTGTGATGAAAATACGGTAGGAACACAGTCGGTCTCACGCAGGGGGATTAATTCCACGGAAGGACACACGCCATGTTGTATGCTACCCGGGGTTTCCGTCTTTCTTCAAAACTCTAGCACCTGTTTTGTTGGTAAATGCTTAAGAGCATGTTAAACTACTAAGGCTTTGACATAACAGCTCTTCCTGCAAACACGAAAACAGATTGAATAAAGAATACTTAGTTTTCCCTTGGCTGTGGAAAACAGTTCTGTCATCGGTTGTCCACACTCATCTCAGCTCGGGGCTGGCGCTGGCAGCTTTATTCTATCTGACAGAGGAGAACCGGGGACTCTCTCTCCTGGCACCCCGGTACGCACCCCACTGACATTCTCCTCTGAAGTGCCACATTAATTCTAATAAAGCGCTGCTTTACCAGGGCCCATGCAGACCAGACCAGGACTGCCGGGGGTGGGGGTGGCCAGACACTAGTATAAATGCCAGGTTTAATGAAGGGAGGCGGTGGTGGCGCAGGTGGTGAGGCAGTGCAGGTGGAACCTACCTACCCTAAGGCTCCTGGGTGAGTCCACCGCCATTGCCACTCCAGGGGGCACAACACCAGAGATTGCATTTTAATTAGCAGCTACACCTTGTTGTCCTGATGGTGGGTGCATCTTTTCAAACCTCCCTGTTTACAACTCAAACGCCACGGCGTAACTATAGCGACACACGAATAAAGATCTTTTTGTTCACGCTTGGCCTGTTGCCACTCAACATAACTAATTCTCTTCATGGGAGAGGCGGCATTTTGCCTGAATTATGTGCACCTCTTTCCCTGCGGGGGAGGCATCCATCCAGCCCTAGTCATCCTTACTCCTCCTATTAAGCAGCTCTATCCACAAGGAGGTCCACACCTGTTTCCTCCTTCCCCATTGTCACTTTGGAGAAAATCATCCTTCTTCCTTTTCCCATTGTAACTTAAAACTCTTGACATTTCAAATGATTCTTGAGTAAGAGTCGGTAGTTCTACCTTAGTGACAAATGGAGCCTTATTCAGCAACCCCCATCCCCTCCATGTGTCAAGACGTGTACAGATGAGAGGGCTCGGGGGAGCGGTCAGATGCGTGGCTGGGTTCGAGGTGGAGGGTTTGGTGGTGGCTTTGGGGAATTATGACCATGCCTCTTGGGACTTTTCTATCAAAACACAGCAGCACTCTGCAGCACAGATGTTCAGCCATTGTGTGCAGCACCAGAGTCCGGCTCACATCAACTGTCAGCCAGGCTAGGCTAAATTTAGTGGGATTTCATTTCAAACAAAAAGTGCTTTATTATAAAAACATTTATGCTTTCATTTTCATCATCATTGTGAGTTTCAAAGATCAGTTACCTTGACAGGCAAACCGTTTAAAAACCCATTTATAAATACATTGTGGAGGAATGGAGCACAAGATAACAGAATTAAAACACTGTTTTGCTGCCATTCTGGATAAAGTCATTTCAAAATACATTTTCTCATAAGAATCACTGATTTGAAAAACAATTTGTTCAATTGTCAACCGTGAAAATTGTTTTACTGTTTTACTTTAACTGTAAAGACAAGAATTAGGTAACATTGTCATGCAACTCTCCCACTGCTAATAGTAAGTCAGTGTTGTGTACATTATTTCATGATGTCATTTGATCATAGTCTTTATGCAGTAAATCATTGTATTAATAAAAAGGCGAAAATATACTGTACAATGATTAGTGCCCAATCGGATGTATGCATAACAGAGGAACAGTGAAGGTACAGCAGTTTGCATGTTGGCCACACAGTCAGGAGGTCTGGAAGATCTGGTTTCAAATCTGTTGGACATGTCTGTGTGGGGTTTGCATGTTCTCCCTGTGGGTTCCGTCCGGGTACTCTGGCTTCCTGCCAGGTTCCAAAAATATGTATGTTAGGTTAACTGGCAAACGGTAACTTGTCCATAGGTATGAATATGAGTGAATGGTTGTTTTTCTATACTGTATATGCCTTGCGATTGGCTGGCAACCAGTCCAGGGTACCTTGCATCTGGCCCAAAAATCAGCTGGGATAGGCTCCAGTATACCTCGCGACCCTAATGAGGTTTAAGGTGGCGTAAAAAATTAATGGATGGAATATACAGTATGTAAAAAACAGTCTGTCTGAAACGCTTCTGCACCCAGTAATTGCACTATATCACTGTAAGCTTTATGTTTACCAAACAGAGAATGGACTTTTTGCTCCATGAAATAAAAAAGCAGCATGTGTGCCACAAACTCTGTTTCCCTCTCTTGCTTATTCACCCAGAGAAAGGCCAGACTCTTATTTATCTAATTCCCCCTCCTTTCTTTCCTCTTATCCAACCCCCCTGCGTGCCCCCACCATGCCACCCACTCAGCTAGCCAGCCGGGCTATGAACACATTGCGGGGCCTAAGGGCAGCACCGTGGCCAACCTGCGCTGTGTTCGCATGGCAGAGCAGGGAGCGAGTGAGGAAAACTGGCACGCTGAAACCAAACAGGTGTATGATTTGGAGGCGTGAGCTGTGAAGGGTGAATTTCTGAGTCTGTGTGTTATTTATTTATTTTTTTTGGCCAAACAGCAGACCAGGACCAGCCCTAGAAAACGTTTGCATGTTTTGTTACTTTTTTCTGTGATATGTCAGAATGCATTTCTTTTGTGTTAAAGTGACAGAATAACAACTGCTTTGTATTTGTCACAGAACTGACCTCGACACTGATTCAAAATCAGAAATATGGTGTAGTGTCCAGGATACGTGTTACATTCAGGACTTCTATTTTTCGTTAACAATACACTTTACGGAATTGTTTTTTACATCGTTCTTCCACAGAAGGTGAAGTGTGTTACTGCAGTGCAAGCTAACAATGTTTGAAAGAACAAAGTATCGAGTCTTGCACGGAGTTTGTAGCAAGATCCATTCATTAGCTCTGTGATCTGTGCATGATACGTCGCCCTTCGGAGCATGTTCATGACAATTTAAGTTTAAAGCATTTATAGCATTTTATTGTATGTTAATTTGATTATACAGAATATGTTCAGTAGACCTTGATTTGTTGTTTAAGGATGGTTGTTTTCATAAAAGCAGAAAGTGTAGATTTTGCTTGCTGTGTCATGCTTTCAGAAGACTGACCCTCTTGTGTTAACATCCCATGCATTTGTCTGTTATGGCTACAATCCTGCGTTGTCTTATGAGATGCAGACTGACACATCCTTGCAAATTTGAACATGTATTGCGTGAAATTAATTGTTTAGCCCACTAAAATGCAAATTGTATAAAGGAACTCGTCCTCTAAATGCATGCATTGTTAATTTATACTGACCATATTTATGGTTTAGATGTCTTCTGCATCTGCGGAGGAGGCGGTTTGTAGTGTTTAGCCTCACTGATTGTTAATGATAATGTGATTTATTAATATGAGCAAAGCTTTGGATTATTCAATTATTCTACATTCAGTAGTCACAGATTCAGGCTTTTATAGAGTAATATTTTAGTTTTGTCTTGAATTACATTTTCTTTCTTTATACTCAGGAGCCACTCCATTAGGTACAACTGCACAATCTACAACCTATTTCAGTGATTCTCATTATGGTTATGATGCTGTGTACAGTGGACCCCTGCACATTCAGATTTACAGCCCTGAAAATGTGTAGCTTTTAGGATTTTACCCTTAAAAATAGGCCACTTTTTCCACAGATAACGTCACATTTACTCTCAATCAGTAATAATTTTCCAATATTTCAAATATTGATATATTTGAATATATTATTCCAGTCAATTCTTAACATTTTCAAAAAGCAATTTCCTGAGATAATTTTTTGAATAAATGTTTCCTACCATAAAAGAAGGTACATTATTTCAATGTTATATAGCCCACCTCAGAACACCTTTTTGTAGGGTACACATATTTACTAACTGACATTTATTTCTAAAACGTCAACTCTAGCTTACAACAAGTACTATAACATATGTTAAATAATATATATATAAAATACACTTATGAAGTAGAAATAGCAATATAACAACCTTAATGAACATAAACTATTGTACAAATTTCACCAAGCATTATTTCAAGCTTAAAAACCTTCCTGTTTTGGCCTAGCGCTCCTCCTGTTGTTGATGTTCCCCCTCAGATTGTTTAGTGAGAAAGTCAAGAACGGAATTTTGGTGCATTTTACTTTTCCATACTACTGGGATTGCAACATTTGAAAGGTCCTGGAGTGGTGTAGCAGAATGCTGACTTCAAAAATGGCTCAGCATCTTCTGAAGGAATGACACATACAGCAGTGTTCAAAAAATAGAAGTCCAATGTGACTAACCAGATTAATCACTGATTAGTACTGTATATATGTATTGCTACATGGCAAAAGAGTTACTTGTAGGTGCAGTAGATTCTCAGAAAACAACATGATATGCACACTCTTAAGGCTGTGCATTTGGGAAATTAGTTGAAAGGGGTGTGTTCAAAAGAATAGCAGTTTCTTCCGTTGACTTTACAAACTCAAAACAATTTTCTACTAACTTTTTTTAAATTATAAGACTTGGCAATCCTGTCAATCACTGAACTATAATTGTAAGAGCACAACTTTTTCCATCCACGATCCCTGGTATGCGATAAACAGGCACAACACCATAGTAGGAGAAACATGACCGTATCATGATGCTTGCATCACCATGCTTCACTGTCTTCACTCTGTACTTTGGCTTTAATTCAGACTTTGGGGGTCGTCTCACAAACTGTGTGCGGCCCTTGGACCTAAAACAATTTTACTGTCATCCGTGTGCCCCAGTCAACAGACATGACTGATCAGCTTACACCAAATCAAACTGTTACAAGGGTGACGTGTAACTGTTACTTTGAAACCCACCATCAACACTAACAGCTAAACAACTAGTAGCTCAGTGTTCAAACATCCACAAACTGGATCACAACTGCTATCACAACTTGAGATTGATGAATTACAAAACAAAATCTCTAGCGAGAAGAAGTCAAATGCCAGGTAGCAAGGGAGATAACAGCAACTCCTTATCCAGAGACGGGGTAAAAAGCCTCAATGAGTACAATCATGCTGAATGAGGCAGCGACTGACCTGAAAGATAAGATCATGGCAAGAATTCCAGGTAACCCTGATGCCACTTACAGCGGCTAAGTGATATATCATCTGAAAGTCTCATAGAGGATGTGAATGCAGCACTGAGAGCCATCCCCACATCAACTATTACTGAAACCAATGAGCTGATATACACTTCAGCATCAGTAAGAGCAACCATAAGATTAAATTCCCACCATAGAAAAGGAGGCTGGAGATTAAAATCAACGCAGCTCGGAGAGAAGTGAGTTAACTGTCAGAGGCCCAGAAAGGTGCAATGACAAAGAAGGTACCCAAGAGGTAGAGCCAGATGCCATACTTGAAGTTCTGGAAATTGCCAAACAAAGGCTCCAAGCCTTGGCCAGCCGCCTAAAGAGGTACACAAGGGAAAATGAAGCCAAGCGAATAAACCGTCTGTTCTCGACCCAACCAGCTGCGTATGCTCAATGACAGGGGTACACCAGCAGAGTAGACCCCCATGATTGGAAAGTGAACAGTACTGGAAAGGCATATGGGAGAAGGAGGTAGCACACATTGATGCACAATGGCACAGCAACCTCCCAGAGCAGAATCCAGTCACCATCGCAGTGGCAGGCATCCAAGAAAGAGTCGCAGGTATGAAAAACTGAACAGCACCAGGCCCTGACATGACCCACTAAAGAAACTCACGTTCACGCTAAACTCACAACACTCACATAAGATACACCCTGAATGGCTAACCAAAGGACGAACAATTCAGATACTGAATGATCCCTCAAAGGGGGCTGTACCATCCAACTAAACGGCCAATAACCTGCCACTCCACCACATGGCAGTTCATGTTGGGCATCATATCGGCTAAGGTAAGTGGGCACATGGATCAATACATGAGCATGGCTCAGAAGGGTATCATCAAAAATACCAAAGGAGCAAAAAACCAGCTCCTGGTAAGCAGAACAATCCCTTGAGACTGCCAAACCCGGCACACCAATCTGTGCATGGCCTGGGTTGATTACAAGAAAGCCTATGACTCAATGCCACACACTTGAATCATCAAAAACTTGGAGCTATACAACATCAACAGGACTACGAGCCTAAGAGCCTTCATTGCAAACTCGATGAGGGGTCTTACTCCCAGAAGTAATCACAGCAGCCATCGAGGACAGTTACAAGTACCTTAGAGTACCACAAGCAAATGGCAACCTCAAAAAGCTAACAACAGAGCGGCTGCAGCCAAATACCTACCGTGAGTAAGGCAAGTCCTAAGAAGCCAGCTCAATGGCAAAAACAAGTCCTGGGCAATAAAATGCTATGCCCTACCAGGTATGCATGGAGGGTTCCATCCCAAGACCAGCATCAAGAGACTGTACGCTAGGCTGAGGACTAGTAAGCGTGACAGCCACTGTCCAGGATGAAACATTCAAAAGTACATCAAAGAAAAGGCCCCAACAGACAATGTGCTCAATGAATGTCTCAGACAATGGGAAACAGATGATGAGGTGTTGGAGGGACCATCATGGAAGGACAAACCCCTACATGGGATGTGCCATCAAAACATCACTGAGGTAGCAGATATCAAGAAGTCCTACCAGTGGCTTGAAAGAGCTGGACCGAAGGATAGCACAGAGACATTGATCATAGCAGCACAAGAGCAGGCCTTGAACACCAGAGAAATAGAGGCTCAGATCTACTACACCAGACAAGACCCAAGGTGTAGGGTGTGCAACAGGCCCCTGGGACAATCCAGCACATAACTGCCAGGTATAAGATGCTGGAAGAGAAAGCATACATGGAATGTATTTACCAAGTGGCTACCATAGTGTACAGAAACATATGTGCAGAATATGGACACCCCAAGGTCAAAGTGGGAAACACCTCCAAAGGTGGTAGAAAATGACCGAGCCAAGATCCTGTGGGACTTCCAGATACAGACTGACAGAATGGTAATGGCGAACCAACCGGACATTGCGGTTGTTGACAAACAGCAGAGGAAGTGGTTGACATAGCAATACCAAGAGAATGCAAGACCAGGAAAAAGGAACATGAGAAAATGGAGAAATATCAAGGGCTCAAAGAGAAGCTAGCCAGGGCCTGGAAGCTAAAGGCGACTGTGCCTGTGGCCACCGGAGCACGGGGGGTAGTAACCCCCAAACTGGAAGAGTGGCTACAGCAAAGGCCAGGAAAAACATCATAAATCTTGGTCCAGAAAAGTGCAGCTCTAGGAAACAGCAAAGATACTACGCAGAACCCTTAAGCTCCCAGGCCTCTGGTAGACGACCCGATCTTGGAGGTATTAGAAACAGACTGCCCGCAGTGGGTGAGTTTTTTTTAAATATTAGGGCTGTTTTTTGCTCCATAGCGGTCAACTTTGTCTAGGGATCTGGTTTGTGGGTCTGGCATTTACTGGGTGCAGATCATACCTATGGACAATTTAGAGTCGCCAACAGAGATTCGAACCCTCCAAATCGGCAACATGCTAACCACTTTACCACCATGCAGCCCCTTTTATTTATTTATATATTTTCTATTCCATCCATCCATCCATCCATCCATTTTCTTCCGCTTGTCCGAGGTCGGGTCGCGGAGGCAGCAACCTAAGCAGGGAAGCCCAGAGGTTCCTCTCCCCGGCCACTTCTTCCAGCTCTTCCCAGCGGATGCCAAGGCGTTCCCAGGCCAGCTGAGAGACACAGTCTCTCCAACGTGTCCTGGGTCTTCCCCGAGGCCTCCTACCGGTTGGACGTGCCCTGAACACCTCCCCAGGAAGGCGTTCGGGAGGCATCCTAACCAGTTGCCCAAGCCACCTCATCTGACTTCTCTCAATGCGGAGGAGCAGCAGTTCTACTCCGAGTTTCTCCCGGATGACAGTGCTTCTCACACTATTTCTAAGGGAGTGCCTAGCCACACTGCGGAGAAAACTCATTTCGGCCGCTTGTACCCGTGATCTTGTCCGTTCGGTCACTACCCGAAGCTCATGACCATAGGTGCGGGTAGGAACGTAGATCGACCGGTAAATCGAGAGCTTTCCCTTTTGGCTCAGCTCTCTTTTCACCACGACAGACCGGTGCAAAGTCCGCATCACCGCAGATGCTGCACCAATCCGCCTGTCCATCTCGCGTTCCATCCTTCCATCACTCGTGAACAAGACCCCGAGGTACTTAAACTCCTCCACTTGAGGCAGGACCTGATCCCCGACCTGGAGATGGCACTCCACCCTTTCCCGGGCGAGCACCATGGACTCGGACTTGGAGGTGCTGATTCTCATCCCAGACGCATTTTTCCGCTATTTTCTATTCATTTATTTATATTTATTTATTTATCATTTTAGTGGGGGTATTGGCTCCATGGGGGAGGGTGCTTTGCCCCAGTAGCTCGGTCTTGGTGACTGGTCTTGGCTCTGCCCCCCTCTGCTAATGGGGACTCGTCCTGGCTGTGCATGCTCTGTGATGAGGGGGTTCTACCTCACCTTTCATACATTCTCAGTGACAATTACACATTTACACATGTGCGTGCACTTATGCACGTGTATGGGAGCGCAGGCATGCACGCACGCACACATGCCTCATGGTGATGTCGGCAATAAGATTACCAGCATTTAATGTCAATGTTTTTTACTATTATGTTTAATGCTTTCATTTCTACTATTACTATTATAAAAAGTATGACTGTTTCAAAAATTACAGTAATATCACTGTGGCGGTAGATATTATTGTGTTATTTCCATTATGGTCTTTACGGCTGTCATATACTTTTGCTGATGTACAGTAGTCTAAGTTGCTTCTGTTGTTTTAATATTATTATTGTTGTTGCAGTTGTTGTTGATAGTGGTCTCTGTCTCTGCTTTTTCCTTCTCCTGTCCCCCCGCTGTCTTTTCTCTCATCCCTTCTAACCCCTCCTGCTCCGATCTGATTGCTCTACATTTGCATAACAATAAACATCAAATGAAGTCAAATAAAATCTAACAGGGGAGAGTATCTTATACTTTTCCCTGGCAGAGCAAAACTGTTTAGCATGTAAGGGTATCTAGATCATCAATACTATCTGCTCTAATGGCTGAACAGGACAAAAAGAAAAAAAACACATTCCATTCCATTTTTTACCGCTTATCCGGGTTCGGGTTGCGAGGGCAGCAGTTTCAGTAAGGGAAATCCAGACTTCCCGGTCTCCGGCGACCTCTTCCAGCTCCACCAGGAGGACAGCAAGACGTTCCCAGGCCAGCTGTGAGACATAGTTCCTCCATCGTGTCCTAGGTCTTCCCCTGGGCCTTTCTCCCGACTGGGCATGCCCGAAACACCTCACCAGGGAGGCGCCCGGGAGGCATCCGGATGAGATGCCTGAGCCACCTCAACTGGCTCCTCTTGATGTGAAGGAGCAGCGGCTCTACTCTGAGCTCCTCCTGGATGGCCCAGCTCCTCACCCTATCTCTTAGGGTGAGTCCAGCCACCCTACAGAGAAAACCCATTTCCGCCGCTTGTATCCGCGATCTCGTTCTTTTGGTCATGATCCATAACGCATACATAGGTGAGGGTGGTAACATAGTACAGTGACCGCATTACTGCTGACGCTGCACCAATCCGTCTGTCGACCTCGCGCGCCACTCGTCCCTCACTCGTGAAACTTCTCTACCTGAGGTAAGACCTCACTCCCAACCCGGAGGGTACAGTCCACCCGTTTCCGACTGAAAACCATGGCCTCGGATTTGGAGGTACTCAGTCTCATCCCCGAAGCGTCACACTCAGCTGCAAACCACTCCAGGAAACGCTGAAGGTCACAGCCTGATGAGGCCATAAGGACCACATCGTCTGCAAATAGCAAAGACGTGATCCTAAGGCCACCAAGCTAAACTCTGTCAACGCATTGGCTGCGCTGAGAAATTCTGTCGATGAAGATTATTAACAGAATTGGTGACAAAGGGCAGCCTTGGCGGAGGCCAATGTTTACCGGAAACAAGCTCAGCTTACTGCTGGTAATGCGAACCAGGCTCCTGCTTCGATTGTACAAGGACCGAATGGCACGTAGTAGCGGGCCACCAATTCCGTACTCCCGGAGCATCCCCCACAGGACACCACGAGGGACACGGTCTAATGCCTTTTCCAGGTCTACAAAGCACATGTAGGCCGGTTGGGCAAACTCCCACATACCGTCCAGTACTCTTGCAAGGGTGCAGAGCTGGTCCAGTGTTCCGTGACCGAGATGAAAACCACATTGCAACTCCTGTAACCGAGATTTGACTAACGGTTGTACCCTAATAAAACCACATAAAATGCTAAAATAAACCAGTTAATATATATTACAATATAAAGAAGGTTCTTGCACTTGTCTGTTGCAATAAATCTGTTTTGGACATTGGAGGACAGGAAGTGATGTCGGGGGTTCAGACTTGAGTTTCAGCTTGGAGTGTATTACTGCTGCAACAGTAGCATGTTTTATTATGATGATGATTATTATGTTATTGTTCCTAAATTTGCAATAAAAGCCTGTTGTGACGGTCAAGTCTGATGCTTGTGGGCCTCACCAAACATTACAGGAACACCTAGTGACCAGTGAGTATGTTTACATGCAGTCAATTTTTAGGTTAGTCAATATTCCGATTTCTGAAACATTCTGAATAACCTTTTTACACGCATGAGCAAACAAGGTTATTCCTGCGTACTTGGTAATTATAATCAGTCAGAATATCCCTATCAAAACAGTGACGCACGGACAACGTCTCGCCGCACAGACAACGTCATGATGCAGTTTGCATCATTTCTGCTTCTTCTTCCTGTATCAAAAAACAACACCATCAGCAGCACGGCGGCAGCAGTCGCCCGTGTTTGTGCTTTGTGCTGGTATTGCCCCACCACCAGTACACTATTCTGTCTCACTTTCTTCATTAATGGAAGGAGAGAATGTGAAGAAATAGAAAATGGAGCCACACTTGTGCCACCCCGTAGACTGGTTTATTAGAGAGACCGAAAGCGAGAGAGAAAGATAGATTACGGAGGAGAAAGAAGGGATAGTAGATGGACCTAAGCTACTGATGTCAAGTTCTTTTCTCGGCATTGTGGCGACGACCCCGATGATGCAGAGATGCCGCTCCGAAGTGCAGGTAAACTTTTCTTTTGTAATGATATTTGCTGCTATGCAGCGACAGCAACAGCAAATAACCAGACAGAAAGCAACAGGCAACGAATGACAACAAATGACAATGCTTCAACCACAAACCAGGGCCAAAGACTCAACTTAATAATCAAACACAAAATGAGGTGCAGGTGTGTTGGAGTGGGAAAGCAAAACACGCAGGGAACCAGACAAAACAGGAAGTGCTACTAAAATAAGAGCACAAACTAGAACTAAGGAAAAAGAGAACAAAAGCAATACTGTCACACAAATTAACGTTACAGATAATGAGAAATTTGTTAATTAGCATTGTAGAAGGCCTTTTTGAGGGTCTTCCAAAGTTGATCTAAAATGAAATGTTTATGAAATTACCTTCTAGCATCTATATACTGTAGACATAATGATCCCCTCTTTCACCACCTTAACAAGGGGGTGTTTCCTCCTTGCTCCAAAAGTGTGGTGTTTTTGAACTCAGCAATCAGATTACCTGTTTGAGGAACTGGTTGGAGAGAAAATCTGCAGTGTCTCGGCCCTCTAGAGCACAAGTCTGACACATGATTTAGAAGGATACGATCCGAAACGATTCAGTAAATTGAAATCAATTCAGTAACTTTTTTGCCCCCAAAAAATCAGACCAGTCTGATGGTGAAATAAATACCTGGATAGTGGAAAGTACAGATGAACATTACATTCCTTTGCTTTTTGTAAGAGATTCAGGAATACATTAATTAAGGACATAAACAAACAGATAAACAACAATTCATGACAAATGCATTCACGTTTTATTTGAATAAAGTGAGACCAACACTTCAGGTTGCATTAAGAATAAATGAACAGATTGAATGATTAATTTTGTCTGATAAAACATGACTAACTTTAATTTGATACCTCATTCACTTTTCTAACTGAAGTGTTAAAGAAGTTATTTCGCACCACCAGATGAAAATGATATTTAGTGTGCAGATAGATATTAAAGCGAATGCGATCCTACATACTGTAACGTTTGCGTAGACGCTATTAAAGCTACGATGAGCTGTTTTATCAACACGCTTATCATTGCAAGAAAAAATGTAACATACGCCAGAACAACAGTGGCTCCCAAACGACAAGCCCTCCATTCAACCAGAACACAAACATGCACAAACTTAACGCTCACTACGTACCTTTTATCTTGCCCTGACGCTCCCATCCATTAGTTTGAAAAGCTTTAAGTTGGACTTACCTTTGGATGTGGTCCAACACTCAATATATCCGTGCACCCCTGTAAACAAACATGACTAATCGACTTACGACAAATCAAACTGTTACAATGGTATTGTTTAACGTCTTTATCATTAAATAAATAGCTAAAAAAAACTGGAGTGCTTGAATTCAACGCTTTATTTCCTATTATTGATTAAATCAATTGATTAAATTGATACATTGATCTAATGAATGAATCGTTACTCCCCTAATATTAAGGGATTAAACCTATATTGTGTTGTGAGTGAACTTGGCATTGAAGAGATGGGAACTAAATCTAAGTACAGCAATCCTTTTCATTGCAAATGTTGATCAGAAATTTGAGTCAACTTAAAACTAACAATAGGGTACGGGAAGGGGGCGGGAGATTTGTGAGCTGTGTATCAAAAATACATTTATGAATTACCCAAATGATTCCCAAAAAGGTTATTTAAAAGCCCCCAAATACCATCTTTTATGGAAAAACAGCATTTTCACTCAAAATAAAATGCCTAGTTATTGAAACAGTAGCAGTCTTGTGTCTTATTTACAGAGACCACATTATGTTGTCTATTTATGCTAAGCAGAAAGCACTCCTTCATTTTTACACTAGTCATGTGCAAGCTGTTAATTTCTGGCTCCATGTGCTGCTTGATCACCAAAATCCAAAGGCAAATTATTGAGAGGAATTTCCAGCCACAGAAGGATGATGATGATGATGTGGATGGATGGCTGATGCCACATCAAATCCAGCGGATGTCAGTAAATTGGAACATATGTTACTTAAACTATAACATCATGATAATTCTCCTTCAAGATGGCTCATAAAACTGGAATTTATTAGTCTAAATCGAGGGAGATGATAACATAGATAATTTTTAATGGAAGGTTAATGCAAGAATCAAAAGATAAAAGTGGACCCCATGGCCTTGCACCAGCAATATTCTGCACTGCAGCTAAATTCTGGAGAATTTTTATGCACAGAAGGGTGTTCCCCTTTCATTACATTTAATAGCTTCAAGCATAAAAATATACGGAACATTTTCATGGCTAATAAAACAGCAGATCTTTACATGATAAGCACATTGGAGATGGAGTGCAAAGGAAATCAAGCCGAAGTGAGAATTATTGAAAATATTCCCACTTTCCCATGCAGCAGAGTGAGGCTATTGGAGATGCTTGTGAGCCATACCTCCACCCAGCAGGCTCCTGGAATCTATTCTCTATTCCCACACACGCACCTTTAAAATAGGCCACACTGCAGAAAACATGACTTTTCACCATTTTAATAAATGGGAGCCTGTCTGTGTGTAATTAATGGAATCCAAGCGCACGTTTCAGATTTGTGCTGCGTTACGCCAGGTGAGTAATTTATATCGATGCCAGTGTACGTATGCTTACTGTCTTTTTACTGTCAACAGTACTTCCGTGACATGTTTACCGGGTCAGATCTGACCTTCTTAATCCTCCTCGTTATTAATACGATAAAGCCGACACAGAGGAACAATGAATCAAATCCAGCGCTTTCCTCTCTTTTTTCCCCTCCACCTTTCATACATATTAATTACATGGAGCTGCCAAGGGCTGAGGAGTGCATTAGCATGTACGTCCCACTGCAGATGTATAAGTCCAAAAAGCAGAGCTGTTGTGCCCCTGCAGCATGAGCTAGTTCCCCTGGATTAGCCTTATGAGGCTGAGTGGCAGGAACTTGAACATGACAGAGCAGTGATACACTTTCTTGTCCACACAATTATCTGTGTCCTACTTTTAAAGCAAATTCTACACACTACCCCCCAGGTTGTATGGGAAGCATCCTGGTGGGGGGCATCATTGGAGGGTGTCAGTCACAGGAGGACCAGACTGCCCCGAAGCAAAGCTGCCGGTCCCTTTCTCAGAGGAGGGGGTGCGGTGTTGTGGAGAAAGGGAAGGGGGTGTAAGATGATTGAAATAGAACTTGAGATGTAGGACACATAAATAAAGTGTTTTTTTTCCTTCTTCCTGAAATACACTTCCCTCGCCTCACATTTACATAATACTCCACCGTGCACTTTCTCACTTCGATCAGCCCCAAGGTTTATGGAGTCATGTGATGATGCATGTAGCAGCAACGTCGCCCTGTAATTCATAGCAACCTTCAAAACATTTGCAGGAACCCAAATCATTGACCACTTTATCATATAATTTTTTTTATTAAAAAATGTGTTTTTTTCCAAATGGAATGTCCTTTACAGTGTACGCTGTATTTTTGCATCTTGAATTGTTTTGCACCAATCAACTTCATACTTTTATATTAAAATATAAAAAATAACTAACAAATGATATATAAAAATACAAATTAGTAATAAAGTACTCATATCCACCACAAGACATTGGCTTTTTATGTCAGTATGTTAGCAAAAAACCCTCAAATAATTTGTTGAATCTCTACCTTCAACAAAACTCCATATACAAAATATGAATATATATCATTGGATAAATTCCAAAACATCCCATATGACCGGGAATCATCCACAAGAGTGGACTTAAACAGATGTCTGTCTGAAAGTGCAATTGCCTGCCATCATGAACATTTTGGCCAATCAGAAGCCTGAAAAAGCAGGCAGTTGACGTGGTCGTGCATTATAGCACTTCTGTTCATCAATATGGATATAGAGTAATGTGTACATTATCTTTAAAATTAGTGATCACTTACATGGAGTCCAGAAAACAACAGTAATTTTTTTTTGATTGACCTTGCATGTTATAAGTCGCACGTCACTGCATGAAATGAAACCAGCACCTGTAAGTAAGTTTATTACTACTGTTTTGTTATTAAATTTATTACTTAAAATTACAATGGCATGCTTTTATTTCTACAGGAGTTTTCCAATAGCTACGCTTGAAGGAGAAAAACCCAAGTTTGCAAAAGTTTGCAAAAACAAATCGTTTTAATGATACCGTGTTTTTGTGGACAAAGCCTTGGGAGCCTTTATAAATACATCTGATCATACAACTTTGTGTCAAAGTGTTATTAAATTAACAAATACTGTTTTTTTTTTTTTTATTAAAATGAATCATTATTCACAATTTTGACTGGCACTGCCAGGGAAGTCTTCATTGGAAAATACAGTAATCTCTTTGCAGGATTTCTGCAGGATCCCTTATTTATTAATCAGATATTTTTACAGTGTTATCTGTATATTTTGTAACATTAAGAACCTGTTTACAGTCTTCTAAATATGATTTTTAACATTATTAGAGCCCTCTAGACATGAACTAACACCCCTATAGTCACCTTTACACTTGTATTACCCAATATTTTACCTTTGACTATTATTTGACCACATTGTCACATTACCTTACCTAATGTATTTTAAACTTGCAAGAAGTGAATTTGGAATACAGGAAGTGAGCAAATGTATTGACATTGATGTGAAACAGATGGGGGTTCAAGTTTTAAGCTTTTTATGTGGATTGTATTATTTGATGTATTGCAATGTATTTCATATGCATGCATGTACATTAAACCATTACCAGTAGATAATAATAATAAAAGTAAATAAACCATTTAAGACACAAATAAGAGTCATGCTTGTGTGTGTTATTGTAAATGTGTTCCTTGGAGGAGCTGAATGGCAGGCGGACAGGAAGTGACATCAGGGGCTTAGAGCAGAGTTTTAGCTGGGTGTGGGTTACTGCATCAAACCTAGAGAAAAAACTTAAGTTTTTATTAGAAATTTTTACTAGAGATTTTTGTGCCTGTTGCGAGATATTTTAGATTTACAATAATAGCCTCTATTTCTGGTGATCAATCTGTCATTTATGTGTCTCCGCAAATATTACAGTAACATTATTGACACCTTGTGACCAGTGTAGAATCTCATTCACAGCGTCTTTGACTCTCCTATATATGTATTTTAGCTCATGTATCCATTTTTGAGCTTGAAAGGGCTTCATTTAGGCAAAAAACGCACATCAAAATTACTTAAATATGCATATTTTTGACACATAATAGGTTGTATTCAACCACAAACACAGCATGATTTATTAAAATTTCGGAAAAACTGTGATAGAGTAATTATTATTATCTAATGTATAAATTAAATGTACGACAATATGTAATTTGTTATTTCAGTATATTATACTATTTCTAAATGTGTATGTTTTTTGCTGCATAATTTAGGCAGCACAGTCGATCCCTGGTATTCAAGGGGGATACTTTCTGAGACCACCCGTGAATAACAGATAAAGACAAGTAATTGAGATGCCCATGACATGTCTCTTTTTGACACTACTAAACCCGCTGTATTGAGGCTCCACTGTTCGGTACTCAGGCTCACTCCACCCTCTCCAAACCCTTCAGCTAGCTTGTTGTTGATGTTGTTCCCAATTTTGGCTCAATATGTGCAGTAAAAGTGACTGTTGGAATGATTACATGAGATTCAACCATAGAACCCTCCCTTTTGCCTTTTAATTGTAAATGTATAGGTAAATAGTAATAACACAAATGCTGAAAAAACAAATATGCAGGGATCCATTGTATATTATCCATCCAACCATCTTCTATGCCGCTTATCCTCACTAGGGTCACGGGGTATGCAGGAGCATATCACGGCTGACTTTTTGGCGAGAGGTGGGATACAAACTGGACTGGTCGCCAAATTGCAAGCCATATATAGAAAAACATCAATAGGACAATTTAGAGTTGCCAATTAACCTAACATGCATGTTTTTGGAGCGTGGGAGGAAACCGGAGTACCTGGAGAAAACCCACACACTCGCACGTAGAACATGCAACCTCGACACAGAGATGTCCAACGGAGATTGGATGTTAGAGTAAACAGTTTTTCTTATAATGCATTGCTGACAGGAGCATCACCTTCACAGGAGGAATGCTTGCAATGCTTGCTGTTACAGCTATTCCACTTCCATGCACACTCACACAAAAGAGCACACACGCACACCCGCGCCGACACACACACACCACATGACCTCCGACAAGAGATGGACGACAATATGAGTGTGCTGTATGATAGACAACAGAAATGGGAGGGTCCACGCATGGGGCAATGGGGAGGATGGGAAACAGATGGCGGTGGCTGCGTACCATCAACACAACAGAGGGGGATTCGAGATGGCCACAGGCCCCCTTGCATTAGCGCCTTTCAGGGAGATGCCTTATCATCCCGCCAGTGATATGTTTTTAACAACCCCCCCCCAAACCTTCCTGAGATGCTGAATCAATCATCTGCGTACTTAGAGAATCGCATTAAAGTTAAAGGGTATCACAGATAACCTAAAATGGGATCTAGATGAGGAAATATATGCCACAAAATGAGACAGAACCCAGCCAGCCTTAAGAAGCCCGGGCATGACCTATCTGACCCGGTCTGTGCGCTGATATGAATAAGGCTACAGCGTATGAGAAGCTTCCCGGGAGAAACAGCTTTCCTGCACAACGTGAGTAGCACATAGCGTCAAGGTACTAATTAAGCTTTGTGAACATGTGGTGGACACACAGCCGCATACACGTCAACGCATCACAATGCCGCACACTTATGTGGCTTTCACTGCATTTCCCTGCAGAATATTTTTGCCCGTAAAAGTATATTGGTATATAATTACAGCAAATCAGAGGTAGGTTTTAAATTGCTTGTGAGATGGTAGCACCGCGTGCTGCATAGTTCATCACACAGGCCACTGACAGAGCGGCAAAAACCCCCAAAGAATCATGCATCTTTGCAAGTAGAAATTAATAAAAACACTATGTCAAGGAGCCAGAAAAAATGGTTTCCTCTAATGGATTCTCCACAGAAAACAGCTTTTAGACAATCAATCTTGCCTTTGAAAGCCCAATTATTTAAGTAATTGTTCTCCACAACTGCCACCGGAATTTGTCCTCTGGATGCACTAAAAGTAAGCATCTTTTGTCACTTGTAAAATGGCACCATTTTTATTGTGCTCATTTCATTTCTTTGCCACTTAACATCACTGTGTGCATTCATGAAGCGATCCATTCTGTAGTGCTAACCCATATACACAGATTGAAACACCTGTTCCTGACGTAATGATATTTTACAGTTGCACTGACAAGTTACCTTCCTCATTCATTAAATCCTGTACAATTACTACCTGCCCCGGCAGAGATGAACATAAGAATGAAATCAATGTAAATACAGTTGAAACTTGGCTTTCATTTTTTATACTTATTGCATTTTGTGCTACTTTTCAGGGTAGCGGCACAAGACTGGTTGACAACATAACATGGCAACCAATGCATGGCAACCAGGCACATATAAACAAACAACAAGTCACGCTCACATTTACACATAAGGGCAATACGGTAAAGTCTCCAATTAACCTAGCATGCATATGTTTGGACCGTGGGATAAATCCAGAGTACAGTTCTCCCTCGCCATTTTACATTCAAATTTTGCGGCTTCACTCAATCACGGTTTTTCAAAATAAATGGATAAATTATTGCTGTTTGTGGTTGACTATTATTAGTCAAAAATAAGTTTAATCACATGTTACATATTCTTGGCCTAAATTAAGGATTTTCCAGCATAAATTTAAGTAAAATGGCTAAATGAACTAAAGCACAAATATATATATGTAATATATATATGTATATGTGATATGTAATCTTCTAGTCTGGTCACTAGATGTCGGTAAGGTTACACTGATGAGACAACAGCCACCTCAGGAACTACGCTGCCCAGAAAAAAAAGGAACTCTCCTAGTCTAGTTGTGATTGATTGTTCAAGTCTGAGCAGTCTAGTTGCAATCAATTCAAAGCCTGAGTATATTATGTTTTATTTATGTTTTATATGGCTTATTTTCTGTTATCATGTCCACAATATTGGTTAATACCAGTATTAAGGTGACAGAAAAGGTGTTACTTTATGTGTACAGTGCACTAATAACACTAAAACATATTTATAAGGTTTTCTATGATCTAACTACTATTATTACTAAATAATATTATTTCTAAATAAGGAATCCTACTCCAAAAATTACTTATAATAGATGGGTGTGGAACCAATCAATAGTGATAAATGGGAAAACATGCAAGCTTTATAGTAATAGAATACAGTGGCTGTTCACACATTTGCAATACAGCATTAGCAGTCCTGCAAATTTGCACATTTTTGGTCACAATTAATTATTTTTACTTTATTTTTTCTTTGCGTAGAAAACACATCCCATTCACCATAAATCCCAGCAATATTTCATACGTACGTGGTAATACAGGTAAGATTTACAGCATACATGTACCACTACTAGAAAGCCAATGGTAATGTCTTTCTGCTTCACCATTAATGTTGTTTCGTCAAAAATTGACATTTCACATATTTTTGGCATTCCTCATAGACTCACCACATTTGTGGTGAGGAAAAAGTTTTTCGAAGCACTAGTTTGAGAGTCAATCTAGTTTTACAATGGGGTGAGTGCAAGTTAATTTGTAATCATATAATTTGAAGACATGCTTTCTCTAGCGGTTTACCTCTGTTAGTCCGACTTACTCCCACATGCATGGTAGGTTAATTAGCGACTCAAAATTGTCAAAAGAATGTGAGTTATTTGTCTAAATGTGCCCTGCAATTGACTTGCATTGACTTTACAAAATTGGGCCGCGTGCCAGACTATATATTTGATACACGCACACAATTTACGCTTATAATTTGAACAGTCCACCTGTAATTATTGGTCTTATTTATAAACGTATCATACAATCTGCTATATGTTCTTTTGTCCCTTTTTTCAGGAGCACTTTAGACATTATGCCATAGCAAACAACGAAAATGAATTTTACTTTTTTTTTTTACTGAATAAGACACCCGGAATATGCATGAATAAAGGATGTGTGATATACAATATGAACTATGAATGATAAAACATTGACTATTTAGGAGTATGTCGACGTCTCTCCTTTTGTATGTCCCAGACAGTGCATTGGGCAGGTTTGTTGTTGGCACCGTGGGTAGAGGTAGTTGTCTGGATGGCTGCATGTCTGTCTTGTCTTAGACTGACTCTTGACTACTTGCAAGTCATGTTGCCAGCTTGTATGTTCACAGTTTATATTAAACACCATGGAAGCATCTGGCGGGCCGCATTCAAATGCCTGGCGGGCCGGATGTGGCCCCTGGGCTGTAGTTTGCCCACCCCTGCATGAAATGCTACCCATTTGTCATCATATTTTATTTTAAAGTAAATACGGTCATTAAAAACATGACTTTTTTTAAGTTGGGAGGTCAAAAAGGAAATCCTCAGCGTTGAGACTACAAAACTATTATTATTATTTTTAGTATTTAGTTTTAGCTGCTAGTGTCCAGTTTACTGACAGGCTGCAAAGTGCTGTTGCAATTAGGCGTGGCAGCTGTGGCAGATGTTTCTCTGAGGGGAAAGAGGAAAACGTCAAAACACCTGTCGGATCACTGTGCTGCACACAAACAGCAACAGTGCAAGCAGCACTTGTTAGTTTAGTTTCTTCTGCAAGACGCCGTCTGCCGCTAAATGGTGGCAATCTTTGGCGACACACACACACAAAATGTCCATTGATTAATAGGATACAGAGCAGTTTACACACATTTGATTGGGATATAACCAGTTCTATAAATCAGCAACAGATAAATCAAATAGAGTTTTGTCCTTGTCATTCTTTCATAATTAATCAGAGCGTAGCGCATGCAGGTAAAGATATTAATTGATCCGTATGAATGGTCCTGACAAATTATAGCCTTGTTCATTATGGGCATTGCACATTACATTCAACATTAACTAAGGCTGTAGCACATGAATGAAGCTAAAATACATATATTGAGTCACTAAGATGTCAGCAACCTTTTTGCTCACATTCTTTTGCTGCACATGAAATTGGGCTGCATTTTCGTTGCACGGGTCTCAATCTGCTTCATATGTCAGCATGTATGACCCAATAAACTTATGCAATAAAAGAGCTATATTTACAAACACTGTAATTCTCAGTTTTGACAGTCAGGGCGGTATTATTATTACAATGTATTTATTATGGAGGTAGCAGTCATGTATATTGATAATGTAACCGATGTATCAGTGAGTGCATGTGTAACACTGCAATTTGTCATTAACATAATAATGCTGTACATTAAAAAAAAAACAATACAAATGTGAAAAGCAAGCATGCCTACTCTTACATGATACACATCATACATGTTTATTCTCCTGGTAGCTGGTGGGCCACTAGAATTATGCATCCATCGATGTGCTGAGGTCAGTTACTATGGTAACCCGCACACACAAACTGTGGATGAGATAAGACCCACAGTCGTGGCCTTGAGGGAGTCGTTAAGCATCTGTCTCATGACTCCCCCCTTTAGTCTCTGCATAGAGGAGGGTGGGCGCACATTAACAACAAAGGTGGGTCACCCTTCTCAGCCCTCCAAGTTCTGACCATCATCAGGCTAGACTAAAGGCAACCATCATGAAGGAGGTGATGTTTCAGTGCTGGGTAGGTGTAGCTGCATGTTCTATCCTTTGGTTCAATGAGAATTTTTTAATACGGAAAAAAATAAATGCACATAAATTAAGAGGGTAGCCCAAGAAACCTTATTAGGTGCACCACATGCTTCAGAACCAGCCAATAAAAAAGTACGGATCAAAGTGTAAAAAGAAAAAGACGAAAATAAATTGGAAGAAAATATGAATATAATGATGGATAAAATTTTTGAAAAAGATAGCCAAGTTTAAAATTTTGTATAATGATAGATTGGACAAAACGATGATTGAATTTAAATGTTTTTAAAGTAAAAATGGTAATTTCAAAAAGCCATAACAATTTACGATGCTACACATCACACATTTACACTTGCACATTTCAACACAGAGCTTATCCTATCCTACCCCTTCAACATTTTTCAGCAATTATTGTTAGTTGTTCACTTTCTGTGTACCAAATGACCATTTCTCAATAGTAGGAGAGTTTGTTGTTAGTTTTTTACTACAGTTTGTTGTGTAACATAAATCGACAGATACGAACTTTAATAAACAAATACATAAAAAAACAGGAGTATTTTTGTGTAGTAATGGAAAGTACTTGACGTATAACAATTAATAAATATAAATAATAATATTTTCTATGCTGCTTATCCTCATTAGGGTCGCGGGTAGGCTGGAGCCCATCCCAGCTGGCTTTGATAAAGAGAAAATAGTACAATCATTTCTCCTTTATTACAATTAATTGGTTCCCGTCCAAACCGTGAATTTTTGTTAGGTAGGATTCCTCATTTATAAATGGAACATTTTCTTAGTTACAGCATTACAGCTTAACATTATTAGAGCTCTCTAGACAAGAAATAACATACCATGCTCAACTTTACACTCGTACACGAGATTGTAAACATACTAAGAGAAAATAAGACACAATACTCACAAGTTATTGGGAGAGTTCTTTTTTTTACATCTAAGACTTCTTGCGATGGCTAATGTTACAATAATGATACTTAGTGACCAGTGTAGAATACTACATCATGCATTTTCTGAATGCCTTATATTTGTATTTTAGCTCATGTAGCCATTTTTATGCATACATTTACTTAAACATGCATATTTCTGGATGACTAATAGACTGTATTCAACTACGAAACAGTGATATTTTATGAATGAATATATATTGAAAAAACGTGTGAGTAAAGCCGCAAAATTTAAACCATGATGTGGCGAGGATCGACTGTACAAAACTAAAACTGAATGGTTAATTCACCATAAATCCGGATAAAAATGACATAAATAAACAGTAAATAAGTAAGTAAAAAGTAAATGAAATGTTTCTCTTTTGCTGTTATTTCTGACAAATCAGTATGAGACGTCAAAATTCAATCAACTCATTAAAATGAGTGACTGATGTTATGTAACTGTCACTTAAGCAATAGCAACATTTCAAAACATAGGGCCCAAACAGAAAAAATACAAGTTAACAGATGACAGTTATGGAACTCCCTGCCAAATGTTTCATCTCAAGTAAGAGTTAAATGTTAAAGCTAGATGACAAAAAATATTTTTGGTATATTTTTTTTCAAAGCATTTGATACAGTTGATCATCATATTTTCATTGCAAAAGTACGAAAATGTGGATTTCATGACACTGCCTTGACATGGTTTCAGGATAGAGAACAGTATGTATTATTCTATAAGCGTAATTCAAATAGAGCTAGGATAATGTGTGGGGTACCTCAAGTTTCAATTCTTGGGCCCCTCCATTTGTAAAGTTATATGAATGATCTTTCAGTGGTCTGTAACAATGTACTGCCTCTCTAATTTGCTATTGACACATGTTTGGTTATATCACATAAAAACCTGGATACATTTATTAGAGAAGGGAATCGTTAGTTCTAAGATGGTTTCAGATGAATGAACTTTCTCTCAATACCAAAAACTCTAATTTGAAAAATAAGAAGCATAATAATGAATTCATCGAAATATGTATAGATAATGCTGAAATAACTCTAATTTTTTAGGTTTTATTGCAGTTGGAAAAATGTAGTTGTAAATTCCAAATTGAGCTGTTCTGTGAAAAAATTATAAAGTCAATAGGCGTTATAAGAACAATTTTTTTTCCCAAGAAACTGGACTCCTCTGCTCTGCTTTAAAAAAAATTCAAACTTCCCTTGGTTCAAGCTGATTTTATCTTCGTTATTCTTCATTCTTTACCATATCGTGGTGCACATCTTTGGAACAATTTATGTTATGAACTTCAATCAACATCGACTTTATCTTCATTTAAAAAGCATCTGAAAAGGGCTCAAATTAACGGACGAATATATGACTTATATAATTTGATTTGTACTTGATTATTTTTAATTGGGTTTGTCATTTTATTGTTTTTATCAATTTATTGTATACTGTATTACTTTGGGGTGGTATTCATATAAACCTTGTTCGGCTTCCATCAGCACCTGCAGAATGATTTTAATTGTTCATAAGTTGTGTTAGTTCATTTTTCCGCTGTTTCTCACAAAATAATAACCACAATAATTCTATTCTAACATTCTTATCAGTTTGTATTAGTCACTAGGGCCAGCACCACACATGTATTCATACCGACGGGTGACAAAAAAAGGCAAACAAGCTTTCCGTTCAGCTGGAGGGAGTCCAGCGTTTCTTCCTCCTGAATGAATTAATCACTGTGCATACACCAAACAGTGAGAGTCAGCTAACAAGAGGCCCCTGCTGCTTGACCACAGCATGTCAATGTCAATAACAACAACAGTTACCGGACTCAAGTCTACAACACAGTGAGAGCAACAATTTTGAGGGCAGATTCTGCTTAAGATACGGCCATTCAGGGTCGGTGGGACCTTCTTGTGTTTACGCGCTGTTTTCCCACCGCTGTTGAAACTCAAAGCAGAACGTCAAGGCTTGCGGTCCACCCACCAATTCAACGAATGGAGTGGACATGCTGCAGCCAGCCTTGCTTTGGAAACAGATGATAAATAAATCAAAGTGCACTAAGCACTGCTTCCACATGGCAATCGCCTCCTTCATAGCGTCTGCACCTCATCAATCACGCTATTGTCTGCTTGAAAGGCGAGCCTTGTAAATGCCATATCCACTCAAACCCAAGGAGAGGCGGGGCAGAATGCAGCTCTGCTTTTTTTTTTAATTGGATAGTGTAATTAAACTAAAAAACCCTTCTAGGCTGCCTTTTGACAGGACAGATGAAGACCCCTTTTAATAGGGCTATGAAACATATTTGTTAAAAGGATGAGGCAATATGTACTATATGATTGGGTGCCCTTATGTGTCATTCTTTTCATTTATGACTAAAACAGCAAAAAGGTGGCCAGATTAAAAAAAAGGTACTTAAAGGGTCTGAGATTATTCATTTTCTCGAAACCAAATGATAAGGAAAATGTGCATATATTATACATGCTAATCAGATGTTTATATGAAAGCGTATGTTCAGCAGCGTTTGTGCAACATTCGTCTTGGAACGCAGCGATTAAAAGAAGCAGAGTTTGTACTTGATTAAAGCAATGCCAAAGAGGGGCCAACTTGTAATATTGATTACATTCACAAACGGTATAGGGGTCACTTTGCTACCCATACATGCTTTCACCTTAATTTTATTAGCCGCCGTCTTTTGTGATGTTCTAACGGTACGCAAACACCGACACAGCGGGGAGACAACAAAACATACCAACCAGTGGTAGGTGCTTATATGTGTGAGGTCATAAAAGCAGCGGCATGCATAAACAGTGTGTTGCTAGCTTTGATTTGCATGGCTGCTGCTGAGAACCTGGCGTGAGAGGTCTCTCCTGAGTCTCACTAAGGCCTTCTTGCTAAAGATCGATAGGACCCGACTGCAGTGATAAATCAGCGTGCTCGAGTGATGTCTGTCATAAAGCTCCCACCACAGTCACAGCTCTCAACTTTATGGCACCGTTGAGTGTTATTGCAATCTTTTGATAGCGTCGGTTAATTTATCTGATTACAAGAGCGCCCCAAAGAACAAGCTGCCTGCCCACCTTTCCCAAGTGTTGCATCAAATCAGTTGCGGTGTGTTCGTTTACATGGGCCATCACTGATGCGTGTTCAAGCTTCGCCGTGACTCACGCCCTTCTTTCTTTTCATGCTTACTTGGCAAATTATTGACGACTGTATGCTGCAATATTTACAATTTGACAGTATGAATGTGCAATGTGACATGGTAGATGTGTGACGGAGACATGGAAAATGATCACATGACTCAGTGGGTGCTATATGCTCTCTGAAACATTTTGATGATCTCTGGTGTAATGTGGCCGCACGGTGGATGAGTGGGTAGCATGTTGGCCTCACAGTCACAGGGGTTTGCATGTTCTCCCCGTGCGTGCGTAGGTTTTCTCCGAGTACTCCGGTTTCCTCCCACATTCGGTCCATTAGAGTGTGAATGTTTGTTTGTCTGTATATGTGCCCTGCGATTGAGTGGCGACCAGTCCAGTGTGTACCCCGCCTCTCGCCCAAAGTCAGCTGGGATAGGCTCCAGCATAGAAAATGGGTGCTTGGATGGATGGTGTAGTGTTTTATTGTAATTTTAGACTTAGATTGATTTCTGCTTATTTGTCTTTAAGATTACACAAATTTAACTTGGTACAGAAGCCATGGTCTGCAAGGTTTGGATTCAATTTGGTATTTTTTCAACTTTTGTCTGTTCTTTTTGATATATGTACTGTTTTTTGCACAGTAATGATAAAATAAACTCACAATTCATTTCTAATATTTCAGGTTTCTGTAACTGGAGTTATCCGTCAGCCGTGTCGTCAGGCTAGCACTAGCAGACTAGAGAAGGTGTTCCTCCAAGCCGCTTACATTGCTTGCCTGTGTTGTGTTCTGTCAAAGCTAGTGCTTCCATAGCCACACGTAGTCACAGCAAACAACTACGGTGCGTTCAAGGATCGCCGAACAAAGTGCAAACTCTCAATACTTGACAAATATCGTTATCAGTGAAGCATAAAGACATAAACGTGTAATAATTTTGGTATACAGCATGCATAATAATGTACAGTTCAGCTGTAACCTATTACCCACCATATATGAAGTGTTGTCTTATAGAAAGAAATGACCATATTCAAAGATTTTAAAAATCAAATTACTTTTAGACCAAATATCTACAAAAGCGGAACCACAAATGTGTGGTCTTCCACTGTATACCAATTCTTATTCCTGAAAGGTAAATAAATGTCACATTGTTGTCATGAATAAACAGTAGAAAATGTATAAATTAAATTCTGCTCAGATTGACTGGCGTTTCGGGAAGTGGTTCCATTATTTTCAAAATGGTTTTGAGAATGTGTGAGGGTCTTCTTAATTGTGCTATTTGTTTTATTTTAAGACTCCAGACTTCATGTTTGTTGTTGCGTCTGTCATTGATTTACATATAATGTTCTGAGCTGTCATAGTACTTCATCATCTCTGTGTCACAGGTGGCTCAGGATCAGCAATGAAATCCACCCAGACAATATAAAAGTAAAGGCTGCAGACCTTAACCAAAGGAGCATTTGCCAAAAGTGAATGAACACGTCTCCCAGCTCATGGTTTTAAATGAAACTGCATAAAGCGTTCTATCTACTGCATGCCAGTGTGAATTGTGCTGGAAAATCTATTTTGGAGGGCTAGGCTTTTCAATTCCGAGGGAAAAGACTGACTGCTGTAGCGACATCAATCAAAGCGGGAGGCTGTGGTGGCTTTGCAACATAAGTGGAGGGTCCAGAGTTCACCAATTAAAACAGCCAATATATAAAAAAAAGGTGCAGAGAGTGGTCTCTGCTATCTCCTCTGCGGAAATGTTGGAGAGGTACCCTCTCTCGTATTAGCTGGACTTCATTAATCTTCATGCCATCTTCTTTAACTAGTCATGTAGAACGGCTCAATAGAAAGCCTTATAATGGGGAAGGCCCAGTGCCAATTACTAGGTTAACATAGTGTTCAGCCCCAGTGCAACAAAGGAATGAAATGGAGGAGGAGAGCCGCCCACCGGAGGAGATGCACAGCATTCCAAGTGACAACGGAAGTTTGTGCCATGATATTTGACCTTTGGAAGAACTTCAAACTAGATATAGAATCATCAGCTGAGCATATATTCTGGACACACAGCGTAAGATAATGGCTAAGACATTTTAATAGTCTTGTAAAACAAAGGGGAAAAAATGGGCATGCCACTCTTCTAACAATCATGTCTGGCCTGTTTGCTCTGGCGTTTCTATTAAAATAACACTTCATCTCCACAATACACATCATATGATGGTGAGCGAGTGTGTCGGGCAAACCTGTGGAAAAAACATGCATATCTAATACAGTAATAGCAATTGTCAGTTTCTTAAGTTGTTTCCACCTCTAATCAGCCAAGTAAATATTTTCAGTAAGAGTACACATTGTTGTCATCTTGGGTCTACGTATACTTTGTTTTCATTCCTTATTTGACTTGAGGGAAGGTTTGCCGCACAAACCACTTGTCATGACTGCTGTCAGAACAAGTGTTAAACAGCACTTATTTAATTCCATGTGATTAAAATAGGACTGGGTCCGTTTGGGAAGAGGCCTGTAGGCTACGGTTTTATTTGGAGGACCAAGATTAAAGTCAAGTAAAATGGAAATGTCACACCGTCATGGAAGATGCTGCGGGAGTTGTAAGAAGGATAATATTATTGTGATGTGAAGTGATAATTCCGCCCTGTCCACCCTCATTATCCAGCAGCCTTGTGTGTTTCTGGCTCGCAGCTGTGTGTGTGTGTGTGTGTGTCTTTTTTGTGTTCCACGCACTTAGTGCACATTTGAATAACAGCAAACATGGCGAAGATCATTTGGCATCGTTGGTCTTTTTTGTGTTGTTCCCAAGACATTCAAATTGGGGCACTGTGCCTTTTGTGTATGGAAAAGTGAAGGGTGTGGCCATGCATAAGCACCACTTATGTGTGTGCGTGTGTGTGTGTGTTTTATTGGCCAGTGTTGCATTTCCTAATAACTCAAGTACAGTCAGGATCAAAAATATTTTTTCACCTTGACTGAAAAAGAAACAATGACTCAAAATAAGAAAAAAAAAGATCCAAACTAAGCAGAAGCAGCAACACAACAACAACCATCTCCAGATTCAACACAAAAAGACGGAACACGAGGATGATGCGGAGAGGCTCCACATTCATGCAGACCCCAGCAGTCTGAGATAAGGCATATTTTTGTCTGGCAAGATAAGGGAGAGAAAGCAAACATATTACAGGGCTCAAAATTCTCTATCTATAGCTCCTTTTCATGAGTCCAATAATTCATTCATTCATGGCCTCTGTTTCCCCTGCCTCTTGGAACATCTGCCTCATACATACATCACAGCGCTGATAAAGATCGCAGACAGAATTGGTAATACACCGAGCATGGGACACTGTGGCACTGATTAAATAACTTTGGTGGCTCACTAGAATTGAAACGACCGCAGCATGAAAGGGGACTTATCGCGCTTTATTAAAGACCGTGGAATATGATTTTAAGGTTTAGGGTGACGTCCACAATTTAAGAGGCAGTGTTCAACAACGCTGCCAGGCCACCTAAAACGGAACACAAAAATGGCCTTTTTTGACCTCTGTCAACTTGTTTTCCTGCACACGTAAAAAGTGAGACAATCTATTATGTGCTTAAAATGGAAAGATAGGATGTTTGAGAGTGAAAAAAGTTTTAGAGATCTTTGAGATCAAACCAGGGGTGATTCTAGAGTCTCAGCATCATTGGCTTTCAGCCACGAATCACAATGCTTTGCAAAGAGTACATTACTAATTACATTCATGGCTAGTTAAAACATTTAGGCAAAAATCAGTACAAGTCAGTACAAATCAGTACAATACTAAAAACATTTAAATCACACTTTAAAAGTGTTTTTATGAGCAAAGGCGAGCTGCGTTCAAAAACACCACGTAAGTTAAGCAGAATTCACATGTTCTCAGTGTATTTTCAGAGCACATGTAAATGCAGAAAATTGTACTTCCACATAAGAGTCACAAAAAATGTCCGCTTATTGTTTTATTTTTTTTTCTGTTTATTTAGACTACACATACTCGCATATTAAAGATGTTGTGATGTTCGTAGCTGCTAGTCAGTGTCAACGCTAATGAGGGCGTGACCTTCTGAGTATTAGCGGACTAAAATTGTGTTTGTGAGTTGGAGAGTTAGAGATGCTTATTTAACATATCTTACATTAATGCAAAACAACATTAACTATTGGCAGTGAGGTTAATAAAAACAAAACAATACAATGGGCTTTAATTGCTCCTGTCATTTTTATACTGGTAGCTTAATGTAGTAAAAAATAATTTGAAATTTGGATTGCATCAAATATTACTTATGTGTTCAACCCATCATGTAGTTGTTGTTGCAAAATGCAGTACAATAAACCAGACTGGATTCTTTTTTTCATTTACCTTAACTTTGCCGTATATTAACATATATTAATGAATCATGCTGTTTTGTGCTTGAATATGGCCTGTTTGTCAAAAAAGCACAATTGAGCACTCATATTTAGGTATTTTGTGCCTAAATTAAGCATTTTCAAACATTTAAATATATAAAAAAAATGTCTAAATTAACAAAATTACAAATAGGAATTAAGACGAAAATCATTGTATCTCCAAAAGGGGGACGCTGCAAAAAAAGTTTGGAAACCACTGTGTTAGACTTTGTGAAATTGACTTACGTTTAACTAACTAATTTGTAGATGTGGATTGGTTACGTAGTATGGTTTATGGACATCATGTACATTTGATTTTATTGGCAAAACGTTAACTTCTAGTAATGTTTAGGAATGTTTTCTTTTCAGAACACTCCAGGAATAAATTGACTCCAAAGACATTTTGAATTTGACAAAGAAATTGATTATAAAAATATATATACACTACAGCTTTAGAGGATCATTTGTAAGCAAAGTTGTTGTTGTTTTTTTTTTTACCCAGTCTTGTTAATAATCTGCTGAAACTACCGTTAAGGAATTACATCTGCCTTAACTGCAAAGATTCAGCAATATATTGTGCTATTCCAATTGACCTATTCCACTTAATATTTAAATGTACAGTTTAATGTACTACCATTTATAACGGGTTTTTAAAAAAAAATTTAATTTTAGGAACAAGAAATTAGTTATTGAAATTTCAGTCTGGGCATGTATACAAAAATATATTTACAGATTACAATATATAAAAAACATATAGAAAATACACACACATATATATNATATATGTATATATATATATATATGTATATATATATATATATATATACACACACTTGTAAAACAAAAAGGAAGTGTTCCCAAGGCTAAACTTTCCCATTTCACAGCAACTAAAAGCAAGTCTCCAGCACTGACTGAGGTCATATGCACAACTAAATAATCACGCAAGAAGTGAAGCGCAGGTGCGTAGGAGCAGGAAAGGTGGAAGACAGAGAACGGAACCAAACAGGAAGTGACTAAAAAAATAGAGTATGGATCAGGAACAGAGGCCTAATAACGGAAAAGAAACAGATTTACACACAAACTAAAACCCAGAGCGCGACACCTTAAGGACATGAGTCTTTAAAGGATGAAGACCTTGAAGTGGAACACAATTTATATGTGTGTTATTTCTTGTCTAGATGGCTCTAATAATGGTAAAAAAAAATAGATGATTCCAAATGTAATTCCGATTGTAAACAGGTTGTCTATGCCATTACTATAAAAATATTTCATTTGTAAATAAAGAATCCTATTTTGCAGAAATTGACATATCACAACCGAGTCTGGAACCAATTAACTGCACTAAACAATGTATTATTGATTCAAAATAGGGAGAAAATAGTTATATTTCCTGACTTCTTATTTCACCCTTCAAAGTAAAGGGATTTAATTCACAAATAAAATGTTCACTTATAAGAAGAGTCCTTATAAGTAGAGTTCAATCCAGAGTCTATCTCTGTGAAAACCTGGCGATGGCCCTAATGGAATTCAGCCATTGCAGTTTAATCCTCACTGATGCACTAACAGGGTTGGTGTGCACAGTATGTCTACAGCCCAATCACGGCCAATGAAACAGCATCAGTTGAACAGATGGCAGTGACACGAATTAAAAGCACAGAACAATAGTAGAATATAAACCAGAAATGACACCCAAAGTGGCTGTTGATTTATAGCCATTGTGAGTTTGGTACTGGGCTTCCATGTATATTAGTGCTACAAATCTGGGTCCATTTAGCAGGGAGATGCTCATACATACATCACCGACTCCTGCTCCTAGCCAAGGTCAGTTCTTATTGCATCAATCTTCTCAGCAGAGGCTACTCGGCACAGCAGCAGTTTTGTAACTGTCGCAGCTGTAATGGAATCTTTTTTCTTGCGCTTCATCTTTCTCTTATCACACAAAATATATATTCAACTTCTCCTCTTTCCTTCATTCTCCTGATTCTTTAGGTTTTTATCTGCAAAACATTCCTAGAACCTCATTCCTTTTCCATTGGACCTGCACAAAGCGGCAAGATTTTAACTCTTGCAACTCTGAGACCCAATGGTCTCTTTGTAGAAGAAATATCTAGATATGATAAAATGGAACAAAACACTTGATAACACTTTATAACAGATGTTCTGCCTGTACAGAATGATTTTGACAGTAATGTTAATTTTGTTTTTACTTTCTCTGCCGTATATATTATTCAGAAGAGGTTTAAGACATAAAAGTAACAAGAAAGATACATTTTTTGTCACCTAGGCTCCTTTTAAAATATAAAAAGTGACTTTTCGCATGTGTTATTTAAAGACTTAAATGCTATAAGTGTTGTGGTTATTGTGCTCCCCAGACTCATAAAGAAAAGAGTTGCTGAATTGTCAAGTGCCAGTTGAAGACATTCATGCTGAGTCAGTTTTTGTCCTGATTACTCAGGCTTCGGCCTCACGTCCTACTTTAATAAATGAAGATATAATCAAATCAATCATTTTAAATAGCAGCGGGACATTTACAGCAAAGGAGGAAAAAAAGAAAACACTTTTAATTGATGAACTTGACCCGCTTTTCCTTGATAACAAATTTCATTTGTTCTATAAAAATGATGCTCAAGTGACATTATTTGACAGCATCTTTATCACCTGAAGAGTAAATAAGAGTAATTTATGCTGTTTAATTTTGAGCACGGAATATAAATCATGGCTCCATTATACATTACGGAGTATGCCTTGATGAGGAAGTGAGAAGGAGGCAAGCTGATTGGGTTGTTACGGCAACAGTTAGAGACCTGTTCTCCAAGGCGATACAGATGGGATGTAGATGATAAACGACAACAAACACCTTGCACAGCCAAGTGTCCCAGACTTTTGAATAAATCATAAAGTCTGCATCATTAAAAATCAAATAAGAAGCAGGAACAGATTATAGATGCATATGAATAATACTACTTGCAAATGATGTGGTTTCAATTTAATTTAGTGACCCTGGTTGAATAGGTCAAGATTTTTATGGTCTTGTGATTGGTAGTGAGCAGGGTCATGCATAAACCAAAGACTTTTTGGGCTGAAGAAGACAAGATCTTTTGATTTGGATCGAGATTTTTCAACAATTCAACATTTGTTTTTTACTTATCGATGAGTAACCCATGAACTTTAAAGTACACATACAGTATATGTGTAATTCAAAGTTCGGATGCCATCTAGTATGGCAATGCAATGGCATGTTTTGTAAATTTCACTCCCTGACACATTAACAGCGGCGCTGGCCAATGAGTTGACAGCCCGTCTCATTGGCTAGCGCTGTGCGACTACTCTCTTCAGCCCTGCATGGGCATGGGCTGGGCATGAGCAGATGACTACTGTTACACCCGGCGCTGTGATCACCCCCCTAAATCTCACTGTCATCCGGGTCACGGGAGGCTGTCAACTTCTTTTCTATCACAGCTCAAGCATTGGGGAATTAAGTTTACACAATGTACTATCGCCACTAGCTGGCATCACATATAGCATGTATGGGATTGTTATTTGGGTTATTCCCTTGAAAGGGGTATTAGAGAGGGCACCGTCACTTTGAGGGGCATGACGTATGGAATTGGTGATTTGAAATATAAAATATGTTAGGGATCCTCCGACCACAGTAACAAGCGATTTTTGTGAAAAATCATCTGCATATGCCTTAAAATGCATTTCAACACAAATCACAAAAGCCATTCACCTCTGGCCCGTACAGTTGCACCATGCAGCCATTACTGAGTTTCCCATCCCCTCCGAACACACACACACACTTCCTCCCCCTGCTGCATGCCACTGGAATTACTGCTAGAGCTCCATCAGACCATGTACACTCACATCTAAAGTGCTTAAAAAAGACTCATCCTCTGTAAATTTTACTACTGATGCAGTATGTGTTCTCTTGAAAAAGAAACTAAAACATGTTTACAGTAAACCCTCGCCATATCGCGCCCTCGGTACATCACGGATTAAAAAATATATTTCTCCTCTTCATAAAGCGAGTTTCAGAGGAGTCTTATATCTTATATATTTTTCCAATTTTAATAATTTTTTAATAAAAAAAAAAAATAAAAAAAAAAAAAAATTTAACCAAAAAAAAAAAAAAAAAATTTAAATTTTAAAAAAAATTAAAAAAAAAATAAATATGCTGGGAGAGTTATGAAAAATAAATTATGAAAAAAATATCCCGTAGATTTATATGCTCTACTTTGCGGATTTTCACCTAACGCGGTGGCCCATGGAACCTAACACCCGCGGTAGACGAGGGATTACTGTATGTCTAAATGAAGGTGATTTTATGTTTCTATTTTTCATATCATAAACCCAGTAGCAGGGGTGCAACCAGGAATTCTGTTTTGTTTCCGCCATGCATAACCAACGCTATGCATTCATTGCAAATCACAATTTTAATATCGAAAAGCGACACCACAGACATAACGTTAGTCAGGTACAGAGTGAGTACGCTTTTTACTAGCCAGATGCTGTTGTTTACATGCTTCAAACGTGCTTTGATGAGGTAAAGATTGCGCACCAAAAAATACTGGTGCTCATAGGCCTATACACAGCATTTTTTTTCATCGTTTTTTATTTCACAGGGAAACAACAATATCTACCGATATTACATTTTTCGGCCAATATTGGGCAAATAATACCTCTGGGCCGATATCCGACATCCGCAGTCAAGACATATTGTGTTCTCTTGTGACGGGATGTAATGTAAATTATTACCGACATAATTGAATCACTGACACCTGATTACAAACATTACAGTGCTTTAGGTGAAGCCTTTCAGTGCACTGAAGCAGTCAAGAGCTGTCTGCAGGCTGAGAAGACCCTCAGATGCTCTGTCAAAGAGGCAGCGTCTGACAAATATCAGTCTGAGGTGATGAGTACATGACAGCTGTCAATCATCTCCTAATAACAGGAAAGCAGAAAGTGTGGGCTTGGCTCGTGAGGCCAACACTTAAATAACACAAGTAAATATGTCTAATTATTAAGGTGTTAAATTTATAAATTTAATGTTGATTTTTATTAAATGTGCAGGTTTTCATTTTCCACAATGCTATGAAATTGTATTTTGTATAATTTAAAAATATTTAAATTATTTTATAGATAAGTACAAAAAGAACAACAACATAAATAGAAAGGATAAACAAGATTAAAAATTATATTATAAAGATTGTTCACAGTTCTTTTCTTGTGTGTCTATGCTCATATTATTGTATATATTTACAGTATTCCCTTGAAGATATGGATGTGTTTTTATTTGTTTTGAGTTCATATACAGTTTATTTGTTTTTATTTTGATATGAAGGATTCAGAGAGCTTGAGGGCCACATTCAACTTCAGGAACTACAGTATTTAAAAAAACAAAAACTAATTAATAATTTAATTAAAAAATCGACTTTAAACTTTAAGTCTACTTCAAACAATGTGTAATTACATTTTTACTGATGAATAATTTGCTGATTTCTTTCTGTACAAATATTTAGTAGTAGTAGTGTTTTGATGATAATAAAATAATAACAAAGTAATAATACAAATGATCTATCCTTTAAAAAAATATACAAATTATCTCTTTTTTTTAAACCAAAAATGTTTGAAAGTCCCCTGTGGATACTCATGGGCATAACAGTGGCTGTTTGTGTTTGATGACAACCTTTGATGGATCATTAGGGGTCATAGAATTAATCATACTTCCTCATGTACAGTATCTATTATATAGAATAGAACTTTGGTTAGTGTTCTAGAAGATATGACTCAAGCTAACCAAATCAAAGTTTCCCAAAAGTAATGCAAATCCAATAAATCTGTTCCAGAAAGCCAAACATTTTAACACAAAATACGTTTTTATAGTTTTCAATGCAGAAAACTATTCAAAATACATATAATTACACATGCATGTTGAACCTCGAAACCTCGAAAGGTACTTTTTGTTATGATTCGCTCGGTGCGGCATGGTGTAGCGACCCCGACGATGCAGAGAGCTGGACGACAGGCAGGTAAGTTGGAGAAATCTTTAATTGAGGAACTGCAAAGCAGCGGCAGGAACAAAAGAGCGTCGCGTCACGTCACACAGAGAAAACAATACACAACAATGAACCGACAAGTGGCCAAGCACGCAGCTGAACTAAATACTGGCAAACAAATTAGAAGCAGGTGCGAAAGAATGAAAAAAAGTAAAGCTGACCGGAAACTGAGCGAAACAGAACAGGAAGTACTAATACAAATTAATAATACAAAGTACAAATCAGGAACTGAGGCAAAAAAAGAACAAAATCCACACAAAGAAAAACATACAGATCGTGACACTTTTGACTTCATTGAAGACATGATTCTTGACCTGACTGTACCCAAAGATACACGGCAAAATCAACACAGACACCACCTTCCTGTTTTGCAATGAGTTATTTCTTGAATTCACTAGTGTTTGTTAAAGTAAATGTAACCTTAGATGTTCATTTGTCCTTTTAATTAGTCAAATATAAATTATTAACTATAAAATTCTGTTTTGTGTGTTTGTGTTAGTGTGATGATATCATAGATGGGCGACTTCCGTTTGCGGTTGCCAAGGTAATAAGATGCTAACAAAGACATTTTTAAAATAAAAAATACATTAAGAACACCGTTAGACCCGTGCAATATACTGTATTAACAAGACGCATGCCAAATTGTAACTGGAGAATGCACAAAAACCAAGGCAAAACGAAAATGTGACATACATTTTTGACATTCACCAAAAAACAAAGACTAACAGGTTCTACTGCATCCATATGATATATATTATATATTCACTGTCCAGTTTTTCTTGAGAAACTCTTGTATTTTGCCCTCATTTGCCAGCGCCCTCCAGTATAATTTGTTTCTCGTATTTTAACTTTAATTTTTTTTAAAAAAGGTCTTTGGTACTGTAGGCGACAAATGTGTCATGTCTACAACAGTAGAACAGTGATGCAGTGGGTAGTTGGGTTGTGCATCTACAGCAGAAAGTGTGTATATGCGGATTTATGTGAAGCAGATGTCTGCATGCTTTGTAGGTTATCGTCATCCGAGACAGCAAAGTTTAACGAGTCTTTTCTGTCCTCCTTTTCTAGGGGTACTCCTGCCTCCTGCCACATCTCAAAAACATGTTAGGCAAATTGGAGACTCTAAATTGTCCATAGGCGTTAAGAGGCATTTGGATGGTTGGTTGTCTGTGTTCTGTAATTGCCCCTAATAAGGACAACCGGTATAGAAAATAAATGAATGAATTCAGTCAACAAAAAAATCTGTTTTAATTCAATAATGATTTCTAAAAGTTCGGATTAAATTTGCTGTATGAAATTTGCCGTTTGCTGCGATTTCATGTATTGCAGCATCATACTGGATGTAGATCTGCTCAGCATGTCATGTATTTAGATGAAAAAGGATTAATAAGGCTCCTTCCTAGCTGGTCTCATGTCGCAGAGCTTTATGAGTTCCTTCGATCCCTGCTTTCAGAAGCCATTAGTGCTCTTCCTCTTGAGAGATGGAAGGCAAAGCCGGCAGCCATAGTGAGACTCCTCTTCCTGCTCTAACTGGAAATGACACATTGTCAATAAGTATACTGATTATTCTGCCTATTTGTTTTGTGCAATGCGGTTAACGAGCTTTATTATACAAAAGACATTGCGAAAACACAATGAGCATTCGTTATCATTTGTTCTGATGAGAGTAATAGAGCTTATGTGAAAAGGCGACTGAGTGGAAAGTTTTGCTCTGCTGTGGCTGACATCCTCCCATATGTGGAAGGTTGCAGAATGAAGAGAAATCCAATAAAAGTTTTGAGAATGTGAGACAGACAAGTCCAGTCCACCTCCATCTTCAAGGAGTGTTTACATTCCGACATCAGCTGTCCTCCCAATTCACCATTTATCTCCCCTGAACTGTCCTAACCTTTTCAAGCTTTCATTTATGACAGATTCCTGATCCACCGGGCCAAGCATCTGAAGAAGCTAGCTACAGTATGGTCCACAAAACTGTCAGTGGAGCCTACACATGTCCTGGCATACTGGACTGGCCTCCTCCCATACAGTCACATAAATATCATCAGGCTCAGACAGGTGGGAGGATACTCTGGCAGATGTAGCCATGAAGAATGGAGGTAGTGATGCTTTAGACAGGTCCTCTTCTCAACCTCTGGCCCTGTGCTGCTTCAGGAAGTAAGACGATCTTTGCAGTCAAAGTGTACGTTTACAAGACAACAAATGAATAAAAAAAACTTCATTTTTTTAACTTTTGCATTGAGACAAACAATCCATGTTCATTCAGAAATGTAAATACAACTAAAACACTGTAAAATGTACAGTATGTCAACTGCAGAGTTGGCAATGTCACTAAAGAAACAACTTGAAGTCCTCAAAGATATTTTTAAGTGTGTGTGTGTGTGTATATCCCTTGCCACTTTACAGTTCAAATTTTGCGACTTCACTCTGTCACAGTTTTGCAAAACTCATGAATAAATGACTATTATTTCCAGACTATTAAATGCATCTTAATATGAGATGTACCCACCAAATTTAATTTGAAAAAATTGTGTACATATATAGGCCACATTTGTCTATAAGCCTTAGGTGTCCGCCGTGTAACGGGATATTTACACAGAAAAACAAACTTCCAACCTTGCCCAGCGTCACTTATCAATCGTCCGAGAAGGGATATTTTCTCATCCAGCTTAAATGCTGCTGCGGTCCAAGCAGAAGCTGTAGTAATTCTGCACTTGATCAAACTTACTTAAGATTTAAACTGGATCGCTGCATAAGACTTCGAAACATGCTATTAGCATTCAGATGACTACTCCAATTCACTACTTCTTGAATCTGCATTCTCAACCTCAAGGGAATTGTAGTTCTGTTAGCCATGAATTAGCCGAATTATTGTTTAAACTGCAGTGTTCAGAGTGTGTGAAAAAGTAGTGGCTTATAATTACAATTATTATGCTCTACTAATAGTGCATTATACTATTAAATGCACTAAATGAGGCAGAAATGAGGTATAGATATGTACCGAGTCAGCTGTGAACTGCACAGACGATGGTGATCTTCGAGCTAAAAGGAAAACCATCCAAAACGCTTATGTGAGACATGAAGACACATGTCTTTCTCTTTTCTGTGTGTTCTAAATATGTAAATCCAGAAAAAGATGCGGCTAATAATGCACATAATGGGAAGCAACTATTGTAATATAGTTTTTGTGACATAATAATTGTAATATAAATAGGGTTTCTTTCCTCACTGAGACATATTCAATGATACTTCAAGAAGTTTGTCTGTGTCACGGCGGATAAAAAAATTCCTGGTTCAACAATTGTGTATTTAAACAATGTGTTTAGACCACACGTTGTACCTGTAATAAAGGTAGTACGTAGCGCGTGACGTCCAGAAACAAAACATGCTAACCGCTAACACTGTGCTAATAGCAAAGATGCTACTAGCGGTGGCTATGCAATGCACTCAGACATTGTGAAAACATCATAATGTCAAAGATATTGTCAGTTTTAACCCTCGACTTCAACAGTCGTGCATCAAAACAATTATGAGGGTGACGTCAAAACATGCTAACTGCTAGCACTGTGCTAAAAATGGTATTAGCAATGGCTATGTAACTTCAGCTTGTATGTTAGTAGTGAAATTTGATATGAAAAGATATATAATTGTGAGATGGGTCGAATATATGTAGCACAAAAATATGGATTTACATACTCTCACCTTGGCACGCTTTTGTCTCCACTTGTGTTTTCACTCGTACCCGGTATGTATGCGGTCACTATCACGGCAAATTGTGTCTTTTGGGAAAGTGACCAAGATTACTCCCCCTCTGCTGTTCTAGCAGCTTTAGTGAGAAAACCTTCACAAAAGCCAACATTCCATTCCAGCACACGTTAAACACAGGAAAGATGCCTTTTGGCGTATTTTTTTTATGGGGAGAATATCAAGATTAGCATGTATTTTGGCGTAACGAGCAATTTCAAACAGAAACACATTGCATCCACTTCCGTTGTAACGCACTGAAAAAACAAGTGGGGAAATGATTGCTTTAAATTGACTTCTTGATGAAAAATATACTGAACCGAGTCAACAAACGACAGGACCTTGCAGTGTTGCCAACTTGGCGAGTTTCTCGCAAAATCTGGCGACATTCCAAACCCTCTTGGCGACATATTTTTTTCAAAAGTCATTAGCGACAAATGAAACGACTTTCTTAGTCGTTGTTGGAGAGTTTTCTCATATTTGGGCACTTAAAAGTGAAAGAACGTATTGTTCTACAGTTTCTGAGGTCACTAAGCAGCAGCGGGGGCTGCTGAAGGGTCCACCCTGCTACTTACAAGCAGTCAGTGTCAGTATGTCAGCTCTCGTGGCACACTAAGAGCACAGTGCAGCTCCCCACGGGGTAGGAGCGCACCCTGTTTTGCAGAGTGGAGTCTAAATACATGCGAATAAAATAATCGAATGTTTCTAATCTCCATTAAATTACTATTCATTAGGCTGAAGACCCATTCGGACTCGGTCAATTACCTGTCAGTGTGTCAGAACATGTGATGGAAGAAGATTGTGTGGTAAGTTCAACACGTAGTCCTAACAGGAACATAAAGTGTGAAGGTGAATTAGATGGCTGTAATTATTACGCTTTGTTGTGTTACATGGGGTGTAGCGTGTATGCTCTGAGCAGGAAAAAAGGGTTGGACTAATATTCAGATTCTGCCATGATTTCTGTCATTCAAAGACCGTTCACGTGCAGATAAAAGTTTTCTCTCTTTTCAATAAGAACAGTGTTGTGTAAAACACCCTTTGAGGTTCAGTTCATCATACAAAAAAGTACATGATTGTAAATGCATAATTTTATCTGAGAATAAGTTCATGGCTAGTCGTAGTCAAGTGGGAGATTACATTGTGTAGAAACCCCAGCCTTTTCTGGTGGTCAGTACAACAAGCTTGAGGCAAAGAAAATATGAGATCTCCTCTTGGATTTGTGGATTCCTCTGGGAATAGCTGAAACGTAATTTCCAAGCGAAAGCCTTAAATGAGCATTTTTGAAGCATACTTGATTGACCGAAGCCTTACAGCTTGTCAACTAATCAGCCAGCTAACCGAGTCTGGGCTGCACGCACCTTGCCATTCATGCTCTGTTGTTGTTGGATGGCTGATGGACCAATGTACTTCTTTTTCTTCACAGCTAACAACGTCGACATCCCGTCAACAGCGGATCTGGATGATGTAGTGTGCTGACGGTTTCAACTTAACTCCCCACTGACATGTTGCAGCAAAGACTTATTGAACTTAATGCATGTTTTTCTTCCTGTGTGTATTAATGATACATATTAGAATTCGTTTGGTCCAAAGGAACGAGTTGGGCTTGTGAAACATTTCTTGCAATCAACTACAAAATATCAGTTTGGAAAGATAATACTTCTTTAATACATAATTTGCAATCATCTGTGCAATCACAGTCATATTTGAATGTCATCTTTAATTCTGAATCCTAATTCCTAACATTCTAATCTATGCTGTAACGTTCCAATAGCTGCCTGGGCCATGATGCTCTATTATGCTGGATGTACATTAAATCATAACAATGAGTTATGTTTGCTATATTTACAATAAAAGTAGCTTTGTGCAAAAATAAAATGCGTGGCATTGTGTGTTGTACATATGCTAAAAGTTATACCTGTATACTGTATCTATTATATTTCTTATAAATAATTTACACAGCTAGACAGGATCTATGGTAGCAGCCCTGTGCTGAAGATGGAAAGATGTAGAATTATGATATTTCTCCTTAAATGTCCATGGATGGATCACGATTTTTATTTTGCATTGCCAACACAGAGTTTTTGCTAGGTCAATGCATAAACCTCTTTCGATTAGAAAAAAATAATGCAAAAGGCCATTAAACCTATACATGATGCCACCCCCCCAAAAAAACACGACTTTGGTTTCATCTTTGTAGCTTCTACTCTTCTACAAAGCCTTTCTACAAGATTTAGGAGTGTGTCTGTGGGTTTTTGTTTATTCATCCAGATGAACAGGTCACAGGTTACTGATGTTGGCTCTGAGAGAAGGCCTGACTCACAATCTCTGTTCTTGTTCATCCCAGAGGTGTTGACGTCAGGGCTCTCAAGTTGTTCCACACCAAACCTATCCATGCATGCCCTTATGTAGCTTGCTTTGTACTCTGGGGCACAGCCAGGCTTTAACAGAAGTCTTCCAGAAGATGTTTGCAAAAAATTATGAGAGTCAATAATCCCTTGGGAAGATGACAAGTGAGGGCGTTTGGGGGTTCAGCTGTTTATGTTTTAGTTCGTACTATGGGTAAGAATGGATTTGGAATGAGGTCTCTAAAAGAAGCAGAGTTATGCCCTCTAGTGCATGGAGTTGTAATGACAGTCCCATTATAATGTGTTTGTTCCTTATTGTTAACTTTTCCTTGACAATAATTGAATATGAAAATACATTTAAAAAAACAACAGCTGCAATGGGTACAATGGGTCTTAGTAAAAGGGCCCTAACAGGGTGTCCCCACCATAAAGCCTTCATTAACTGTAAGCACTGTTAACTACTGTACGTTAAATAACATTGTAACATTTTTGACTGATAAACATAATTAAGTCACTGAATAATAATAATGTCGGTGTCTTTATTTAATTAAGTTGTGGTAATTTTCTTAGATAACTATGCCATTGCGCCAAAAGATGTTTGCACCTCCATCTTTATTATTCTGTGTTGGGTTGTTTATCACTTCGACCAGTCTTATTTCTAAAGTTGAGTTACCAATGTCCAGATACTTGATGCATCTGTAGAAATCTCTTTTGAATCATATTTCTAACCACCTTCAGACGTGTCCTGCTGGAATTGGTTATTTTTGCTCTTCAGTGGTTAAATGAGTGTTTGTCTGTCGTGCGATTGACTGGCAACCAGTACAGGATGTACACTGCTTCCCACCCTAAGTATACCCCTTCCAGCATACCTGCGGCCCTAGTGAGGATAAGCAACATGGAAAATGGATGGATGGATGCTCTTCAGCCTTATCAACATAATCTGGATCTGACATGACATTTAGCCATTCTGCATTGCACCAGGATAGTACTGCTTAGTACTTGTTAGTACTTATTTATTACCTTAAATTGGTGCTAAATCAAACACATACATAAAAAAAGCACATTTTGTCCAAAAACAAGGCTTGTTTAATTGTATGGAATTCTGTGACATGCAAGTTGAACAAAATAGTTATTCAAAAATATAGATAAAATAAGTATCATAATTTCCGGTGCATAAGACACATCCACAAAATTTAGAGAGCAAAAAAGATTTGTACGACCGTTTAAGCCGCACCAGACTAATAGTACGTAATACCAATAAGAAATTTCCCTGCAATTGACAGGCGACCAGTCCGGGGTGTACCCCGCCTCTCGCCCAAAGCCAGCTGGGATAGGCTCCAGCATACCCGCGACCCTAATGAGGAAAAGCGGCATAGAAAATGAATGAATGAATGAACAGTAAAAAAAAATAAATACTCCAAGATGAAATAAAATCCACAGCAAATTATCACAACAAAATGAGCTGTGATACAGAACACAGAAATCATGCAAAAAATGACCTGGTTTGTTGATGTTCAGAATTCCCACATTCATGAATGCACTTTGCTGCGACTGTGATTGGTGGTTAATTAAGGCCGTATCAATGTTTTATTTGTTTACAAATTCTTTTTTTTCTGTTTTCATTTTTTTAGAATTTGTTTTTTGAAACCAGCATAGAGTATGTGCTTTCTGGGTTAGTGAATAAAATGCCAGTTAATTAAATGCAAACACCCTAGCAATACATCAGAGGACAATTTTGTCCAGTAATTGAGAAATGGCTAACCTTTCTAAATCTTCAACAAACTGTAATGCATGTTCCCTGTGTTCTGTATTACTGCTTGCTTGCAGTTCTGTCTGTTGCATTTAGCCAGATATCAATGTGGGGGTTTCACTACCTTGGTTAGTGGCAAGAGTTGACAACGGAGTTACATTCTTGACCTGTGAACGCTACGTCTTCATATGCAAGAGTAGAAGGGATGAAAAGTGACCATGAGGGTTTGGGAGTGGCCCATGGGTTGAAGGGTGAGAAGTTGTGGCAGTGTTGTGGTAAAGCTGCATGTCTGCGTTGAGGAGGACTACAGCTGACAGAGGCCACCTCGAGAGACTCTTCACTCTCCATCACAGCGCTCAGCAGAAGAGGCAGCGTCTGTCAGGGCTTCCCAATTCCTACAGAGTGTCCACATGCTGCACCTCCCACCCTAAACACTTTTAGTCAGTTTCACAAAGCTCCTTATGCTGCCAGAAGCCTCCAGACTCATTGGCAATGCATGACCAATCCCCAGCTCAACCAACCGAGCATCACCAGAGTTTAGCACTCACAACATGACAGACACATCCAGAGGCTTCATTTCCACACACTCTGCCATCATTAAGATCAACTGATAGAATCTTATATAGCATCAGATAGAGACTTCTGTATGCTCGCATATCACAAGTATCAAACAATGTTAGCTTATATCTGCAGGAAATCCTAAACTATTGAGACATGTAAGATAAGATAGGAGGAGGCTACCCACATCCCGACAACCAATTTGACCTGCAAATAGAGATTCCTTCAACCCCCACCTCCCGTTTTGAAAAAGGACTATCACTTTTAATTTGCCAAACTTTCTCTTTTCCTTCAAAATTGGTTGTGGGGAGGAAAGGGAATGCAAAGCACCGACCACCATTCCAAGTTTTATCTACACTACAAAATGCGGTTATCTCAGCGTGGTGTCAAGAACTCTATCTCTTTTTTTCCAGGTGACAAGCACGGACAAGAGATAAGATTGGAAAAGAATCCCACTCCACTGAGTAAATAAATAATCAATACTCATCTAAATGTAAATGAGAAAGTAGCCCCCTTTGATAGGAGGGTTTTTATCAACCAACCAATTTTCTACGGACACTCACTGGGCCTCAACCAAATCACCATCATTCAGCGCCCATGTAATGGATAAGAAAGGGGCTGGAGGGGCTATAGGAGAGGAAAATAAGGAAGGGTCATCTGAGATCAGTTCAAAGCAGCATCAATAGCACACAACCACCCACTACTGTATGTATACACGTGCTTAGTTATGACAAATACACATTATTTGCTTCTCTTTATCATTGCTGCAAATATTTAGAAACATATCAATATTTCAACTTCACATTATTTTAACAACCTATTTTATTTTAAGATAGTAGTAGTAGTAGTTTTATTCGGTCATTTCAAATAAAATGTAAACCATTAAATACATGTATACAAACATAATAATCCTCTCATGACCTAAAGGGTTTAAGCTGAAGTAACAGATACTTATCACGCCTAACCCTGTTTAAACTATAAGGACATCCTAAGATAATACAACGTATCAACAGACATATGCAATTTTACAATGTACAAACTAAAATATGCAAAAAAAAAACAGCAGCAAAAAACTAAATAAATAAATAAATAACACAATAACTTTCAGAAAGCAATCTTTTATGCAGACTTTTAAAAGCTACAATTGTGTTGGAGCATATTAATGCATCATCGAGGTTGTTCCATAAACAAACTCCTCTAACAGAAATACAATTAAATTTTTTATTTGTTCTGGTTTTATTTTTTTTTAAATATACCTGTTCCTCTAAAGCAGTATTGACTAAGTTCAATACTTTATAAGTTCAAATAAAGTTTGTAGACATGGCGGAAGCAGGTGTTTAGATGCCTTAAACATCACAGTAGCAGTACTCAAGTCAAACAGATAGAAACATTTTACAAGTTTTAGCTCAGTAAAAATTGAATTTGTTGGCACACAGTAGTCTGCTTGCTTAATAATTCTGACTGCTTTCTGTTGAAGTTGAAAAATATAATTTAAATTAGATTTATAGGTGTTTCCCCATATTTCTACACAATAGCTCAAATATGGAAGAAAAAAACTATTATATAGAACATAGCGAGAACTTTGGTTCAATAATCTTTTGTTTTACTCATTATAGCAATAATTTTGGCTTACTTATTCCAAAGTATATTAATGTGCACTTTTCTAATTTAAATGTTCGTCAATACTAATACCTAAACATTTTGTAGCAGCCACCCTTGCGTTTCAAAATTGTCTAATTTTAGATTCACTACGATGTCAATTTTTCTATTGCCAAAAATTATATTTTTGTATTTAGTTTTATTCAGATTAACTGAAAGTTTATTAACGTCAAACCAATATTTGATTTTACTATGATCATTTTCTACAATGTGCAAAAGTAGTGAAAGGTCCTTCCCAGAGCAATAGAGACTAGTGTCGTCAGCAAAAAGAATACAGCTCATCTCATCCATTACCTCACAGACGTCATTAATATACATAATAAATAATTTGGGCCCCAAGACAGAGCCCTGTGGGACACCATGTGCCAGGGTTCTTTTGTCAGAGTTTACATTATCAATATGAACAAACTGATATTGGTCCACAAAATAACTTTTAAGCCAAGTGAGGGCAACTCCTCTGATACCATATTTTTTCATTTTATTTAAAAGTAATGTATGAATAATGGTATCAAAGACTTTGGTTAAATCAATAAAAACACTTGCTGTATATTCCTTTTGGCTGGTGATATTTTCTCCACAAGCTCCATAACAGCCATTGAAGTAGACCTTTTGGATCTAAAGCCATATTGATCATCACTGAGCAAATTGTACCTACTGATAAATTTATCAAGACAAATTACAAAGAGTTTCTCCAAAATTTTAGAAAATTGTGGTAGGAGAGTTATAGGTCTGTAATTGGTGAACAGATGTCTATCGCCACTTTTAAGATGGAAATTATTTTTGCTATTTTCATTTTGCACGGAAAGATTCCTGTTAAAAAAGATTGGTTACAGATGTATGCTAGTGGTCCGGCAATACAATGAATTATATTCTTTACCAATTCCATGTCAATAACAAAACAATCAATTGAACTTTTATTTTTTAATTTATTAACAATTTCAAAAATTTCATTTTTATCTGTACCACACATGAACAGTGAATGAACATGATACAGTTGCACTTAAATATTCGAACCCTCAATGTAAATTGTATTTATTTGGAAAGTTTTTTAACTTACAGTAGTTGCAGTAGTAGTGCAATAAATCAGCAACATTTCAAAAACTCAAACTAAATGGGGGTTGAACAATTTTGAGTGTAACTGAACATAGTTAATAATGCATACATATAATAATAATAATAATGCATGCATACATAATTAATCTGTAAAAATGTCTTATAGTGACAATAACAACCCCCAAATGCACCATAGCAGGAATGCCTATACAGTGGACCCTAACCTCACTTTGTGTTTCTCACCTTTTTATTAACTTTTTATAAAAGTTCTGGCACTTGCAACTTTTTTGCGGTTATTTTTTTTAAAGCACAGATTCCTAAAACAGTCTGAAAAATGCAGTGCTAATAAATGCCTCACCAGTGCACAGAGCATGATGCCCTATTAGAAGGAAGAAAGGAGACATGTACAGAGATGTTCATCATTCTGTGTGCGTTCTTTGAACAAATCAAATACCCACACAAACACAGAGAGAGATAATGGAAGGATTACTTGACCAGAATCTGTCTAATCTGTCCCTACTTAAAAAAATAAATAAAAAACACTATCCGTTCTTTACTAAGACTTTACAGAGTCACCAGCGTGTGAACAAACTGTTTGGGCACTCGATTCTGAGGACTAGTTTGTTAAGAACCAAGAAATGTAAAACAGTGTGTTAGACAGGAACCGGAAGGTTGGCGGTTCAACCCTTGCTCTCTTCACCCACTCACTGTTGTTGTGTCCCTGGGCAAGACACTTAACCCACGTTGCGTCCAGTGCTGCCCGGACTGGTGTGAGAACGTGAATGAAGGGTTGGTGGTTGGAGAGGCCATAGGCGCAAATTGGCAGCCACATTTCCATTAAACTACCACAGGGCAGCTGAGGCTACAGATATACAGTAGATCACCACCACCAGTGTGTGCCTGAGGAATGAAGGAATAAAGAGCTTTGGGTGCCTTTATTTATTTATTATTATTATTAATACATTCGAGACATATTTTTAGCAGTCCAACCGGATCATATGAAAACCAGGGGGGATGAAAACTGTGGTTCCATTGTAGAGCAAATTCCCCTAAAAACCTAAAAAGTGAAAGACATTATGCATTTTACAATTTTTGGGGCTTCAAAAGCTCACAAGGGTATAGTACCACAGTGTGTTCCAAACACTGCTTTTATGCAGACAGAGGAGGTAGGAAGTATGCCAGAACTTGGAACACCTGTAGGAATTAGTTGCACCAACCGCCAAGGCTTGATCAACCTCTTCTACAGAACAGCTTTCATTTGTTGACTCATTTTGTGGTCCCTGAAACAGGCCTTTTTGTATAATTCTGAAATACACATTATTTCTCCATTTGGGCAACCTTACCCTTATTTAACCTCTGGCACTTCACCACTTATCTTTGTACCATTTTAAGTTATGCATTGGACTTGAAACAACTTGAATTTCACAAAATAACTGGAAAACTGATGTGTTCTGAAACTTTCGGCCGGCAGTTCATTGACAGTATATGTATATATTGTAATGCAATTTTGTAAGTTTAGTCCTCTTATAAAATAATTTGGATTTCCATCACATTGTGTTATAATCCCAAAAAAGGGCACTTTTATTTGATAATTATTTTATATGAACAAATATGTTTTGTAATGAAGTTATTTATTTATCTCTTTACAATTAATACAATTAATTGAAAACATTTTTATTTCCAATTCTGTAAATGTGCCAAACAAGACCTCTACAGATAAGTTTCAGACTGTTCCAGGTTGTAATAAATCAATAAATTCTAATACTACATCTTTCTTTCAACCAAAAAATGTTTTTCTCTGGTTAGGGGGTAGATGGCTTAAACAAATATTCTACCAGGGGGTACTAAATACATTTAGTAAGATGTCTAAAGAAATGCAGTGAAGTATTATACACCATACAAATATTGTGGAAAAGACTTTTGAAACAGAAATCCAATATACTCAAGGAAAATATATGGAATGTGTTAGCACGGCGAAAACGTGTGTTCATATATTTCATGTTCTGTCCATGAGTTGTTTCACAACATTAAGCAGAAATCCAGGAAATATTTTTTTGTTATGCTGTTGTGTTAACATTTTTGATAGCTCTGCACTTTTGTAACCATTCCAATGTTGTGTATGGGACAAGATTTCCATATTACTGTCATAAAAATGCACTGCTTGGACTTTAAATTGATCCAATGAAACCCCTCAAATACTATTTTCTTTATTCTCATTGCATTAGGTTTTATTTCATAAGTCATAGATGTCAATAATGGAAACCATTATATAGCAGTATCCTCAATAACAGAATTTTCCTGCTTGAAATGCATGCAGTATTGATTTCCAGTTTTCTAGGTCCATAAGGGCAAACTGCGTAGCGGAGGCTGTTTTTAATATACTCAGTCAGCAAGTGGACGGCACACAGTCTAAAATAAATACCATAACTAGCATAACAAATTAAATTAGAATTACCATTTTTTTCTTTGGTAAATTCCTTTTGATTATCTGTTAGCAAAGTTTTGCAAAAGCATATTTTTGCCAAACTTGGATGAGGGCTGTGACACTGGCCAAGATAGAGGATAAACACCTGTCAAATTTTGTGTCAGAGCTCTAGTCATTTCATATTACATTTAATGAAAGGGTTTGGATGCAAGGATGTCATTTATTGCTAATTGTCCATATCATAATTGCTATATAAGTGCTATTGTTTCAAACCAGAGAAATAATCTTATTTAAGCTGTAAACTGAGTGTTTTTATAACTTCAACAGCTCCAGATGGAAGCTTGTTTTGCAAGCACACAAGTTTGCTTTAGGTATGACAGAAATGAACCCGAATGTCAACATTGTTACAACAGCTGTATGGCATCTAAGGGTGGTACTGTACCAAGCAAAGCTCCAGGTTATTCTGTGGCCAAGTTGTGCTTGATTTTTATTTTTCTGAATCGGAGTGACAGAACAAAGCATCACACATTGTGTGTCTTCCATTCCCCCACCCACCCGATCCCTCCGAGCTAGCCTCTCATGTCCCATGGGAAACAGAAGCATCCAGCTAATATGCCATAAGATGACAGCCCTCGACGGAAATGTGTGTTAAAGAGGTGGCTTTGGAGACATGGAGGCATTTTTCAAAAGCTGTTGCAATTTCTTCACGCAATCAAACCTCTTTGTAGCTGCAGGGTGTCCATTGCTGTGTTTGGACAATTGGAATGGTTGTTATATACACTAAATAACACACATAACAGGCATGTATAAATCCATTATTCTTTCTAATAAAAAGTTGGCAAATAAAAACTTCTTAAGTAAACTAATGCTACTGTAAAAAATAAAAAGACCACATGTGTCTCTTCTCACAGATATCTATGCAATTTAGCCAGCACACAAAATCGCTCCTAGTTTTTTAGCCCTGGCTGTAAATCCGCTCAAGGAGGATTTGCTGGATGTTCTTCCAAACCATTTAAAATCAAACAGAGCTGCAAGTGTGAGCATACTTGTAACAGGAATGTTGACAGGGTGGTGCAAAGTTAATGTTACACTGCTGCATGCTTTTGTTTAAATCCACTGCATTCATACTTCTTAAACAAATTTCACCATTTCTACTTTAAAAGCTTCTTGCTTCTTCTTCTACTTGCTCTCTCATTGATAGGCTTGTAGAAAAAACTAGAAAAGCTGTGCTGTGGATATTTATAACACAACAAAGATAAACGGCAACATATAAAATTACATTTCGAGTATGCCCGTATTGCCACAGATACTGTTCAGCAAGCTTTATTTAAATACACACATAAATTCTACAAGACTTTTGTAATTGGGTTTTTCGACTGATGCATCTTTGGTAAATGTAGGTGATTGGTTTAAATGTGATAATCAGCAATAATTTATTTTATACTGCTTAGCATTTTCAGTGTGATAGGTGAGATGGAAGAGTCTATCCCAAATGACTGACGGATAGCAAAATACACACTGGGCCAGCCAATCACAAAACACCATTCACACTCACATTTGCACGTAATGTCAATGAACTACTTATGTGCATGTTTTGGACAAGAAGCACCAAGCTTAGCCCCATAAAAGTTCAAAAACCAACATGCAAAAATTTCAGGTCTGAGCCAGAATTCATAAACTCTTGTCTGTGAGGCAGATGCACTCAGGACATTTTCACCATGCTGCACCAGTTATGGTTACTTGTTTGAACAGGCCATTTTACATTTTACAGGGCAAGGCCCACTGAGTCCTTTTACTCCAGCAACTGTTGGAATAAGGCTATGACTAAAGTCAAGTTTAACAGTATGATACTGAAAAGGAGTAGATACAAGCAATTGTAATGCCTGCGCTGGAGAAAAGGGTCAGCCCACCAACCAGGATATTGGGAGGTCCAAACGGTCTCTGAAGTGAAACTGAGTTCCTTCCTCACAGGCCTGCTTTGGAGGCAGACCCAATGCCCAGGCATCTTTGTTGGTATATTGGCCCAGTCTGACTCCAACCAATTCTTGGGTAGCTGACTTAGCGTCCCAGATAGGAGACAGGAAGGATCACCCATAGTGCTGAAATGATTCCCCGAATAATATAATTCCTCTAATTCGAGTACTTCAATTACAAAAACGGAATTTTTTTGTATTTACGTCACCAACATACGAGAGGTATTCGAGAGGTAAATTAAAATTATCATCTTTCTGACACCTAAACTAAAACCTAGTTTACACTTTTGTTGTACTAAAACAATCTCATTGGTTTTGCAGCATTGCTGCTTCTATTCCGGATAAACTATGCTGCAAAAATTCCACCCATTTTCTATACCACCTGTCCTCATTAGAGTCATGGGTAGGCTGGAGCCTATCCCAGCTGGATGCAGCAAAAATACAAAGGAGGGAATTATTTATTTTTTTGGTTCTCCATATCATCGTGTCAAGATATGATTATTAATGTGAGCCATGCATTGTGTGGAGTACCTTGAAATTCCCATCACTACTCCTGATACTTAATGCGGTTCAGCCCAACGCAGATCCTAACTTTCAGCGGCCCCTGGGTAAATTGAGTTTGAGACCCACATTGTAAAGGATATTTCTGTCAGCCATCAACATAATGTGTCTTCCCTGCGATTGAGTGGTGACCATTCCAGGGTGTACCCCGCCTCCCGCCCAAAGTCAGCTGGGATAGGCTCCAGCATACCCGCGACCCTAATGATGATAAGCAGTATAGAAAATGGATGGATGGATCAGCATAATGTAATATAATGTAATAATAAAAGTGTATTTCAGGGTTAGTAATGTCTTAGTAAAGTAATTTTTATTTATCTCCTTTTACAGTAAATAGTTACAGTCTGGGATGGAAAAATCCATCAACAAAAACACCATCATGTACTCCGTCTGACCCAAGAAAACACAATTTGTTCCTATGCACAATGTCAATTTAAGAAATAAAACGGTTGATATCCTAAAAAAAATTTAAATGTGTTTTTTCCAATTACTCAATTAATCAAAAACATTTATAGTAGAATACTCCATTTTCCTCCACTTATCCAGGTCCGGGTTGCTGGGGCAGCAGTTTCAGTAGGGAAGTCCAGACTTCGCGGTCTCCAACGACCTCTTCCAGCTCCACCGGGAAGACACCAAGGCGTTCCCAGGCCAGCTGTGAGACATATTCCCTCCAAACTGTCCTAGGTCTTTCCCGGGGCCTTCTCCCGGCTGGAGATGCCTGGAACACCTCACCAGGGAGGTGCCCGGGAGGCATAGGGACTAGATGCCTGAGCCACGTCAAATGGCTCCTCTCGATGTGAAGGAGCAGCGGCTCTACTCTGAAGCCCTCCCGGACGGCCGAGCTCCTCAACCTATGTTTGTGTCCAGCCGCATGTATCCGCAATGTCATTCTTTTGGTCATGACCCATAACTCATGACCATAGGTGAGGGTGGGTTACCATGACGGTATTACTGCAGACGCTACCGATCCGTCTGTTGACCTTGCACTCCAACCGTCCCTCACTCATGAACAAGACCCCGAGATACTTGAACTCCTCCACCAGGGGCAAGACCTCACCCCCAACCTGTAGGGTACAATCTACTCCTTTCCGACTGAGAACCATGGCCTCGGATTTAGAGGTGCTGAGTCTCATCCCAGAAGCTTCACACTCAGCTGCAACCTGCTCCAGTAAATGCTGAAGGTCACAGCCTGATGAGGTCATAAGGACCACATCGTCCGCAATTTGATTTGATTGCTTCAGCCCTAATCACCCATAATAAATCTATGTGTATGTGTGTGAAGGCCTGTTTGCAGTTCTAGCTCTAGAACAGGGTGGACAATTTCCCATTTCTAACAGTATCCTACAAAGTATTATCTTTCAATGTTATCGAAAATATTGCTATATTGCTAAATTTTAAATGGTTTTGGTTTGGATCTGGACTTGACAATTCATCCCTTCACGCAGAAGAACAAGTTTGGTGAAACCAGTCAGGTTTACAGTAATCCATTGTATATTATATTTAACTGGTTCCAGACCAGACCGTAGGATTCTTTATTTAGACATTTTCATAATAAATAAATATATAGCATATAATAATATTGTGTACATTTTTTTTCATAATTAGAACATAGAAAACCTGCTTACAGCCTTCTAAATTAAGTTTTCTAGACATTAAATGAAAAATGTTCCCCCTCGGTGTGCAGACCAGACATGAAGTGATGTAGCGGATTCAAAGTTGAGTTTTAGCTTGATGTGGCTTACAGCAGCAGAATCAGAATCAGCTTTATTTGCCATATGTGTTGCCACATTAGGAATTTGACTCCAGTCAATATCACTCTCTGTTACAATAATAATAACAACTGTAGATAGGGGGGAACAGGAGAATACTACTATACATGGTTACATGGGATGTATGTAATTGGGATTATATACATGATATACTAAATAATTATGGTATTTACAATGTTGCAGGTTACAATACAATTCAAAGTGTAATGTCCAAAGTGTATGTAGTGCAAATATTCATTAGTGCAGAAAATAGCAATGCAAGTACAATTCACAGTGTTAACATCCAAAGGTAAGGAACATAGGATGTAGTGCAAATGCTCATGGGTACAAAATAGCAGGAGGGGCGTTAGGAGTTCAATAGTTTGACAGCCAGGGGGAAAAAACTGTTATTGAGCCTGGTTGTTTTTGCAAACAGTGCTCTGTATCGCCTACTGGAGGGGAGAAATTGGAACAGTTTGTGGGCGGGGTGTGAGCGGTCTGCAGAGATATTGCCTGCCCTCTTCTTGGCTCTGGACCTGTACAGTTGGTACAGGAGGGCAGGCTAGTGTCAATGATTTTCTCTGCTGACCCGATTGTCCGTTGCAGTCTTATCTTGTCCAGTTTGGTAGCGGAGCCAAACCAAACTGTGATAGATGAGCAGAAAACAGACTGTACTATGTAGGCTTTGTAGAAGGTGGTTAGCAGTTCCTTAGGCAGGTTCAACTTCTTGAGCTTCCTCAAAAAGTACATCCTTTGCTGTGCCTTCTTCCGGATTGTGTCTATGTGAAGGGACCACTTCAGGTCCTGGGAGATGGTGGAGCCTAGGAACTTGAAGGAGTCCACAGTAGACACAGTGTTGTTGATGATTGTGAGGGGAGGTAGAAGAAGGGGGTGACCGTCTGAAGTCCACTATCATTTCCACAGTTTTAAGCGGGTTTAGTTCCAGGTTATTGTCACCGCACCAGGATACCAGCTGATCCACCTTGCTTCTATAAGCAGTTTCGTCAATGTCACTGATGAGGCCAATGACAGTGGTGTCATCTGCAAATTTCAGCAGTTTGACAGTTGGGTCGCCTGAGGTGCAGTCATTTGTGTATAAGGAGAAAAACAGAGGGGACAGGACGCACCCATGGGGGGCGCCTAGGCTGATAGATTGGGAGCTGGATATGGTGCTCCCCAGCCTCACCTTCTGCCTTCTGTCAGTCAGGAAGCTGTTGATCCACTGACAGATGGAGGGGTACACAGTGAGTTGGGTGAGTTCACTGCATCCTCAACACACCTGTTTGGCCAGTATGCAAACTGCAGGGGATCCAGCCTGTGATGCCTTTCAGGCGCACCAACACCAGTTTTTCCAAGGTTTCCATGGCCACAGACGTTAAGGCCACTGGTCTGTAATCATTCAGTCCTGCGATGGACCTTTATTTTGGGACTGGCACAATGGTGGACCATTTTAGGCATGAAGCACACAACTCTAGTGATCTGTTGAAGATCCAAGTGAAGATGGGTGTCAGCTGTTCCGCATAGGCTTTCAAACAGGAAGGTCAAACCCCATCAGGGCCTGGAGCCTTCTTTGTCTTCATCCTCTGAAACAGCTGACAGACATCCCTTTCATGGATCTTTATCGCAGGCTGGGTGTCACAGCAGGGCGTTGGATGTGCAGGTAGGAGATGGATAGTATTGTTGGGGGTAGGAGCTGTGAACGGGGTGGAGGATGGGTGTGAAAACCTGCAGAAGAACTCATTCAGGTGAGGTCTCAAAAACACTCCAGTCTGTGAAGTCAAAAGAAGCCTGCAATTTCTGCTTGGAGTCCAATGTCCACTTCTTCACAGTCCTTACCACAGGCTTAGCTGTCTTCAGTTTCTGCCTATTGGTAGGAATCCGGTGAATAAGACAGTGGTCGGCGTGTCCCAAGGTAGCACGGTAGCACATTTTGTTATTATGGATTTTTTATTAGGGATCATTGGGCCTGTTGTGAGATAATTCAAACCTGCAATAAAAGCTTTTTGTTCTGGCAATCAAGTCTGGGTTGTGGGTGTCTCACCAAAATATAAACCTAGATAACATGACACCTAGTGACCTGTATAATATTACATATCATTCACTGCATTTTTGAATGTATCCTCTGAATACTATACAGTATATTTTGTATTTCTATATGCTGTAAATTGCAGTTCATTTAACCATTTTATGCTTAAATTTAGACAAAAAATATGTAAAATCTGCCTCTGTAGTCGGGGTGGGCAAACTTGACTTTACAAAATTGGACAGGGGAGCCAGACTACTGTATATATTTGATACACGCACACAATTTACGCTTATAATTTTAACAGTCCATCAGGAAATCTATGTTTTATTTATAAAAGTACCTCATATTATGCTATATGTTCTTGTGTTCTTTTTTTCAGGAGCACTTTAAGCATTAGACAACGTAAACAAAAATTACGAAATAGAATTTTACTCTTTTTATTTTAATAATTAGGACACCCGGAATATACATGAATAAAGGATGTGTGATCTACAATGTGTTGATATTCTGTTGTTGTGTGTCACATATGGGTCAATTTGTGGGGTTTTTTGGCATCATGTGTAAAGGTAGTTGTCTAGAACGCTGCATGTGAAAAGTTACTCAAACTATCAAAAGGTTGTCTGAGATTGACGCTTGAGTACTTGCAAGTCATGTTGCCAGCTTGTATGTTAAAAGTTTATATTAAACACTTTGGAAGCATCTGGTGGACCGCGTTCAAACGCCTGGCGGGCCGGATGTGGTCCCCAGATCGTAGTTTGCCTACATCTGCTCTATAGACATATTTTTGACTAAAACTGTCATATTTATCCAAAAAAACAACGTGGTTTATTAAATGATATTTTTGAAAAATTGTGACAGCGTGAAGACACAAAATTCAAACTGCAAAGTGGCAAAGGACAACTAAATGTCAATTTTTGGAGCTCACCGAGTGGGTTCTACCACCGGTAGGAGTAGACAGTAAATGCTATAGTAAATACAGTAGTAAATATACAGTAGTAAATTAATGAAAATATTAAAAAAAATATTTGCCATCATACCATTAAAGACTTCTCTGTCCAATGTTCCACACAGTGGCCTTACGGAAATAATAAATGCATGCAGCGAGCGGTAGTTTTTCCATTGACTCTTTTCCATGCACTCAGAAACTTGACTTGCTAATGATTGTATTGTTAAACTGAAAAAAATTATGCTTTGCCGGTCTAATGCAGCATTTTCTCTTTTTAGATATCATGAGAAGAATGATGTAAAAAACTCCACAAAAGGAAAATGGTACACGGCATTAAATCTCTCGAGAAATATAAGTTACATTAGTTTTGTTTCACTACTATATGGGAATTCAGTATCTTGTCCTTCTGTCCCTACACAATCTGAATAAAAATGTAATACTTTTTTTTTTTTACATACATGTAATCTGCTTGGTGCGTTGCACTCACAGCATGAGCTCACCACGAGTAATCGCTGATCTAGTTTTTAGGCTAGTGGCTCTCGATAGATGGCCCTCAGTTCACATTCATCCCACAAGCCGCCTATCTGTGGACCTGAGTGTGAGACCCCTTTACTTTGCGAGCTTATGTCAGCCGAGAAATTCTGAGTTTCTATGCAAATGTCCAAAAATAACTTGCACCATAAGTTTTCAACGTACACGTTAATTAATGATAACTACGTGGTGTGTGCCCTGGGCGACTTAGGACTTTTCCAAATATTGTACATATATTTTAAATGTAATGATCTTTTATTATTGTTTGGATTGCACCTTTAAAAAAACAGGTACGTGTTTTCCTGGTGTGAATTGTAGACCTTGTGTTGAACATTGATGCACTGCCTCCATTACTGCCCTGCCTCCTTCCGAGGAGTCGACGCTATTGTTTATGACACTGACACATGCAGTAATGGGTATTTCACTTCTACACTCATACTGAGTGCTGAATGTGGAAACAGAGATAAATATGGTACGTACCCATAACATCAGTAAATTTCTATTTCATCTGAGGAAACATTAAACTGATGGCAAGAAAACCGGTAATACTGCAAAGTCGGGATATCAAAATAGAAAATATAAAATAGTTTTAGAGCAAGACGTAGGAGAAATTTAACCCCAAAGCACTTGTGTAAGGTACTTACGCTTGTAATAAGGAATATCTTTGCCATGGCACTCCTGGGTCACCTACTTTAGTGGTATATGATATTACTATACATGAAAGACAACATTTTTTGAGCAACTTAACATTGTTATTAAACCATGGCTAATCTGACTGAACTCCAAATTGCTCAAGACTGGACCATTTTGCCTACATGAGGGGTGCCCACAGTCGCTACTAAGCATACATTTTTTAAAATTTTACAAAAATGTAATTGTTTTTGTTTTAAATGCCTTTTGTTTTATACAAAACCGGCCAAATTAGTGTTAGTAAAGAATTGAAAATGACGTGTGTTTAACAGAAGATCTATACTTACCACACATTAAAGAAATCACCCAACTCAGTGGCACTGTCCAAAGGAAACGGGGGTGAGCGTCAACATGGAAAAATGTATTGGCTCTTAATGGCTACTGAAAAATCATCCATAGTGTGGAAGTATGTTGACTCCAGAAAGTGAAGTGCAACTTGTGTCAGCAGCTTCTTACATATCACGCGACAACAACTTATAGAGAAGATGTAAGGCTGTTCTGCCAACTTCATTTTATATTCAACAGTGAATTTTAAGGTGGAAAGTCAGGCTGATAACTCAGGTTTTGGCAAGTTGTTGTTTTTCAAGCCATGTTGTTCGTATTTTATGTGCTCTTTTCTGATGCGACTGTGTTTAGGTTTTATTCATTTTGCTTTCTGTGTCACTAATCTTTTGAGCTACTGTACTGTTGTTGCTCACCAACCATGTTTGTTTGTTTACCTGAGTGTTTTCAGCCTTTGAGACTGTAAAAGTCACAAATGAGATCGGTTTATTTGTCAGGATCATCATTAGATTAAAAAAAAAAGTCAAACAAAATATAACAAATCAGCTTTGTATTTAGTCAAACATGTATGACCTGCCATGCATAACATGAGAACTCTGCACCTTTTGCTCAACTTCCATCCATCCATGCACTTTTATGCTTGGTCTTGCTCAACTTCTCTTTGCCTTTTTGTGTTAACAGCACACAAATAACATTGTTGGTGAAAAAGGTTAACTTAAGGTATTATATTGTATGAAGTAATTTAATCTTAAAATATAAGCATTCATGCAATTGACTGGCGACCAATCCAGGGTGTACCCCGCCTCTCTCCTAAAGCCAGCTGGAATAGGCTCCAGCCTACTCGCGACCCTAATGAGGATAAGCGACACAGAAAATGAATTAATGAATGTAAGCATTCACAGTTACAATGACAGATAACAGTTGTAAAATAAGCAATAATAAAAAGCGGGTAGTTCGTGAAGCATAAAAGGTCTGGATATAGACCACTCTGTGTGAAAGAAAATTGAAAATTTCTATGAAAAGATACAGCTTGACTGCAATATTATATACGGTAAATGAAGTTATGGGGAATTTTTTTTATTTTTGTCTAACCCTATTAGTTGTGTATGATACATGCAATATGTAATAATCGGATAGATTGACCGTTAGGCAAATGGTCAATGACACATTGGCAAGTAGTTGCCAAGTGCTGCCATGGACCTGTAAAAATCATTGATCAATCGTTGACAGCAGCCACGTTTTTTTCTCTAACAAACTTGTGTCTGTCATTTCCTGAATTAAAGGGTGTAAAAAAAATGTATCTCTCTTCTTTAGTATTTGCAGACAATGAGGTCGTCAAGCTGTGACCTTTAGCGTGACTGTGAAGCTTCTGGGAGGAGACACAGCACCTCCAGATGACATGGTTCTCAGTCGGAAAAGGGTGGATTGCACCCTGCGGGTTGGAAATGTGGTTCAAGTATGTCAGGGTCTAGTTTATGAGTGACGAAAGGTTGGAGCGTGAGATCGATAGGCGGATTGGTGCAGGATCTGCAGTAATGGGCTGCTGTACCGGACTGTTTTGGTGAAGAGTGAGCTGAGCTGCAAGGCAAAGCTCTCAATTTACTGGTCGATCTATGTTCCCACCCTCACCTATGGTCATGAACTTTGGGTTGTGATCGAAAGAAGGAGATCATAGATACAAGGAGCTAAAATGCGGTGGATTCACCCTCTGGGAGGGCCTCAGAATAGAGCCATCGCCCCTTCACATGGAGAGGAACCAGGAGCTCGGGCATCCAGTCCGGACGCCTCCCTGGTGAGGTGTTCCGGGCATGCCCAGCCGGTAGAAGGTCCCAGGGCAGACGTAGGACATGCTAGAGGGATTATGGAGGGATTATGTCTTACAGCTGGCCAGTGAATGCCTTGGTGTCCTCCTGGTGGAACTCGGCTGCGACTGCTGCCCACTTCTAGCCGAACACGGATAAGCAGAAGAAAATGGAATGGAACAACATTTTGTTGTGATTTAATTAAACATCCTGAAGTTGCAGTGTCGATCCTGCTTTTGGCATGTAAACTTTACTGTTTAATAAAAGCACCGTAATGTGGTGACAGAAAAATAATAGCACAGGTAACACAATAGAGCTGCATATTTTGCCAAATTTTTACCCTTTGTTTGCAAAGGTTGAGAGTTAGAGGAGAAATAAATTAAACATGGGCGTCCAATTTTTCTTACATGACATCATGAATCTTTACCTTGAGAGAGCCAAACCAATTAAGATTTAAAACAAAAAATACGTAAGGCTTTTAAAAATTACATCAATGGGAAAGACATGTTTGATGTTCATTGCTCATGGTAATAAAAAGTCCAGTCTTGCTGTTGTTGTACACTTGTTTTGTTGCTTCCCCATTATTGAGTCAGGCCCTACAATTCGAATGATAGAAGTATGGAGAACATACAGAAATTCATTCTACAGTCAATTTATTTAAAATGACAATTTCAATGATTTTTCATATTTCCTTGTGGGTTATTTTACAATATACAAAGTGCTGAAGTTGAAGTCTACATCGATCTGTTGCACGAAATTTATATGCAATATTTTAAAATGTACACACTGTGAGTGATATTGTTGGATTGAAATTTGAGTACATTTAAACTTCGATTGTGCAAGTCAATAACAATTAAAACATAAGAATGATAAGAACATAGATGGAGCAGTCTTCAACTTTGATTTTAAACCTTAAATTAAGTCACCTCAATAATTGAGAGGACCATCTACAAAATGCCTTTATTCACTTAATGAGGTAAGAATGCTCATACACAACCATTTAGACAAAATCTGTGACAAGAATGCATTAAAAAAATACCCAGCACATTTTTTTTCAAAAGTCAGTCAAAGCAAGGCATGCAATTTATTCAATTTACAATAATAATAAAGGCACTCCACAATTGTTCCTCTCAGTTGGAATTTCACAACTTTGTTTTTTCAAAAATGTATGAATCCATACAGTATATTTCACTCTGTTTTGTGGTTGAATATGGTCTATAAGAAATACATATATATGCATATTTAAGCATACATATTTTACACATTATTATTACATATTTTTTGCCCAATTTAAGCATTTTTGGGCATAAAAATGCCTAAATAAGCTAAAACACAAATATAAGCCATCAAAAAGATGCAGTCAAATTTAGATTTCGAGTATTTCTACACTAGTCAATAGTGACTAGTGACAGTCAGTAAGAATAAACGTTTGGTGAAACATACCAACAGGTGCCAGGGTCGATCAGTGGAACAATAAGCCTTTGTTGCAGTTTTTAATGATTTCACAACACAATAATATTAATATCATAATCATAACAATAATACAGGCTACTGCTGCATCCTTAACACATGCCAAGCTGTCTCAACTCTGAACACCTGACATCACTTCCTGTCCTCCACACATCCAGAACACATTTATTAGAAATAGCTTGAAAGTGTAGACCGATGTCATATTAAACCCTATGGATTAAGAAAGGCATGTCACTTAAGGTAATATGCGTGTAAAGGTAGATGAGCAAATACTTTTGACAATATAGTATTTGCGTTGATTTTGCATGATATATCTATAGGAAGAAAATATATCACCATAGAACACACTTCAACTGTAGGTTGAGCCTGGAGAAAAAACAAGCAATTTTAAAGATGCAAAAAAAGAATAGTACTGGTAAAACAGGCTACCCCAGTTCTTCTATAATGTGTCTGGTACCTCATCGCTTGGAGAATTATAGGCGTAAAAAGCTCCACATGGATGTGTCTCTTCAAGAAAATTATTAAACATTTAAAGCTGCGTCCCTGAGGATTTGAGGAACTTCAGACACAGTGTACAAGTCAGATGAATGCTATGCTACAGTACGTCCCTGCAGACTGGGGAACATGGCAGCTGTCACTAACAAGGAAAGTCACATGCCACTCTTCTCCTTTATGTTCAAATACAAACATGGACTCTTGTGTATTAGTGCCAGATATTTTCAATTATCACATGTCAACCTTTATCTGCTCACATTTACAGCTGTGCAGCTGGAGTGATGCTTTTCTTTTTCATATTTCAAGCACCGCTGTACTTCAGAGGGAAAGGAGAGGAAGATCACAACAGTTTCATCCAACTTTTATGTAGGTGTTTTAGATTCGGGTAGCCTGGGGGTATATGGCGCACACTGTTAAATTTTTTAACAACGCTTTTAGCAACACAATGACTGTAAATAAAAACGAAGGCTCCCCGGGAATGTTTGTCTGGAGGAAGCCTTGCTCACCAAACAGCTCATTCATTTCAAATGCAGGAATTATCAGTGGAGATAAAAGACCTATCAGCTTGCAGATACAAGAGGAATCAAGTACGGTCTTGGCGTTGATGGTATATGGTCGTTTCAGGGTGTAACTCTGGAGCACAGCGGGGTTTTACAGCTTCTCAGTTGTCTCCTATTACAGTAAAACAAAAAGCCTTTTTCTGTTTACATTGCAAACTTGCAGCAACTGGAGGCTTATGCACATAAAATTACCATAATAGGCGGCACTGAGATGGCTAATGTGCTTCTCTGAAGGATAAGACCAGCCGAGGAGGGGCAAAAAACAGAAAGCTCCTCTTTCACATCCTCATTTTTCCAGGCCCTGTTTAGTACACGGGTGTGCAGCCACCCCAGGAGCAGAGAGGTTACCCCACATCTGGAGAAATGAGTTTGACCCTCTCAAAGGGCACAGGAAGTTGCCCCTGAAAGCTGCAAACAAAAGCAGCAGCGGCGAGCAGGAACCCAGAGCGCCATTCATCGCAGCTAATGACTTGTTCATTAAGAGTGATGATGGATAAAGACTTCTCACGCTGAGATGAAATCAAGATTTATATGCGTTGTTTCCTCACCCAACTTGTGGGAAGATCATCATCATTTAATTCTATCTCTGCGGCCGGTGATGGGCATCCAGAGAGCGGGCTATCAAACGGAGCAGTCAGCTGGCAAAATCCAAAACGTACCGTTGGCACATCTGGAGCTTGCCGTCGCAGCTGAGGGTGAGCAATGGCTGCTGGCGGGTGGCCAAATTACAGGCAGAGACGCTTCAGGACTCCTGCGCCTCCACCCTGGCTTCTCCTCATTTAGATCATCATCATTATTTATTTGCTTATTTATTATTTTTTTCCATTAGGTGTGCTGTGTTGCATTTCAACTGCACTTTTTTTTATTTTTCCCTCAGCATCAGCGTATTATCGCACCGCACTAGACCCTCGACCCACCTCTCTGTAGGTTCTTATCTCTAGCTGGAAATAGGCCCCAAGACACTTCATCAGTGTCCTTCACCTTGCTATCTGCTGCTCCCAACTTTTATTAAAACTTCAGCCTTTATCAGTTCCTGGGTAATTCAGGCATGACAAATTGGGCACCAGATGCCACCTCCATTTGAGGCTGCTGTACATCTCTAGCTCCCCTATCAAGGCAATGAGTGGTGGCGGGCTGCAGCATTGTGGGATATTCACCTTTAGCCCACCATAGGTTTCCTTAACAAACTTACTATACAGTGGATCGCCACACATTTGCAATCTAGCATTCACAGCCCCGTAAATTTGCTGATTTTTGGTAATAATTTTTGTTCAATGTGTTGACATTTTGTACTTTCTTCAGCGGCCCTTGAATGCACCAAAGTGTGCATAGTGTGCTGTGACTGGCTACACCTGGACTCTGACTCCATCTGTTCATCAATCATCTTGCATTATTAGTCATTAGTGGTGAGTACCTATACATTTTATACTATATATGCATTTAATAAGTGTGTGAGGCATATTTAGGGCTTAAACTTGGATTGTGCCCCGAATGAACAACGGCAATTGAAGAAAAAAAGGGGATGCTTCTGACGCTGAATTTAAATTTAATCATATAGTTTCACTTTTATTGCAAATGTTGATTTTAAATCTTTGCTGGTACCTCAACATAATTTCAGCAAAAAGTGGGAATCTACTGTAGCTGCATCCAATTTTATCCCACTGGTAGACAACCCTCCACTTTGCTGGAAAAATAAGCCTAGAAAGACAGCTGACTTATTTTCTATGCAACTTGTTTTGCATTAATGTGCACTTCTTTAGAATTAAAAACAAAAAATGCATTTAAAGCATCCAAACATATTTATGGGAGATTGTATTTCTGGGGAAAGCACAATTAGCTTTTCATGACGCTCTTGAATGCACTCATCTTGATGACATGGACAAGGAGAGCATGGGCCTGCTTGTATTTACTGTCTGCTGCTCCTGCATGCAGAGATGGGACATAATTTATGATGCATTTAAACAGAGCGAATGTGAGGCTGAGTAGTTTGCTCTGTTAAATAAAGCCAGTGGGCTGAAGAGAAAAAAATCAGGCATTATTTCATGTATATCCATAAGATTAATTATATGCATTGTTTTTCTATGAATAAAGATTTTTGCTTCGTCATCACCCTGTGCTAAGTGGAGTTAAGCCACTATTCCCTTTCTTGAATTCACAGTGATAGGTGGCGGTGATAGTATTCATGGGTTATGGTGCCTACCTGGACCAGCACATCACAGAGCTCCTGAGGGGATTCATGGAGGATCCTGCCTGTAAATACAAATTCATGATGGAGGGGCAGCAGGCGTGAAGCATGAGATTGGAAAGCAAAGATATCATAGTGGGCGGGAGGTTCTTAGTGATGTTTAGAAGCACATAACTCCACACATAGACCCAAGTGTCAAGAGCTTGTACACACAGTGATACACACAGGAGCAGCCATGTGTGAGTTTCCACTTACACAATACCAGTACATGACTCCATACCCCAAAACACAGTGTAGAGCCACACTTGTTACATCAACTGAGTTTTGTTTTAATTCCCCAGCCCTGTCGTTTATCCATGTTTGTTCTTTTTATGCCTAACACAGCAGTGCTGGCCAAGATGCCAGCTGTGTTTGTGGGCTAAAATGTGTTTTAAGAGCCGCTGCAAAATGGTAATGTGTTGTGCAACCTGCCAACCCATGAGTATCCTGAGGCAAGTGGGAGAAACAGTGGTTAAAAAGCAGGCCTTTTTGGTTCAGAGCCAGAGCGTAATCTACCACATAAAGGCTAGGGGCTACCGTTTGGAATACACGCATCCAAAGTAAAAATTTTGAGCAGACCTCCCACTTTTGATGCCAATGGAATTTGGCAAACAACACCTAGTTTTGTCAATGAATGTTTATTATTTAAAAGAAATTTCCATGGCCATGTTTAGGAAATTAGGCAACAATAGTGTCATTTTGTAGTTATTGTTTTTATCATTCCATTTATTCAGAGAATATAGAGATTAATATCTAAAACCAAGACAGACTAATATTGGTAGTTATCAATAAATCACATAATGCAAAGAATCGAGGCTCTACTAAAAGAAGCTATATTTAAGCATAAAAGTGGTAGACTCACCTGAAATTTAAGTCAAATATATATAAAATAAGCATCTGCTTTAAATTTACCCGACCCCAGATAAGCAGAAAAAAGTAAATGGATGGATGAAAAAGTAAAAAGAAACATGTTTAAAATCTAGTTCCAAAAGTTGTGTGACGCATTAGTTAGTGGTTAGCAAGCCCCAAAACATGCATGCTGGGGAAAATCAAAATTGTATGAATGGGATGCTAATGAAAATGATACCACCTTAACGACCATCGATAGGCAGAGAGAGACCCCACTCATTGTATCGTAAAGATCATTTGACACTAATAAAGTGCCAACCATTCTGGCTAGACCTGCTTTCTCCTTTAGAGGACAAATAGACTGGATCTTGCATCAAGCTTTCAGACTAGAGCTGTCCTATCTAGTCTGACTTGTGTGTGACCCACATAGTCTTTTAGCATGAACTGATAAAGCCTGCTCGGATGAGAGGCAAAACGTCTTCTAAGCCAACCTGAACAGTCCAGTTGTGATTTATTGAATGCCCTGATAATACCTGGATGACCTGGATGAATGAGAATATCTGTGTATATTTGTTTATATTTTATATTTGCCAGTCAATCTGACTGAATATAGACAAACGGCTCAGGCCTTTTGCCTTTTGCCCAATCCAGCTCACCCGCAACCCTGATGGGTTCAATTGGTACTAAAGATAGATGGATTGTAATAGAAGTTACTTAGGGCATGTTCACTCGTACATAAAGTAGATATTTTTTAAATGCACGTTTTGGTATATATTATTAAATATAGGGTTTTGTCTTTAAAGACTGAACATTATCAATCTTACACACATTTTCTAAGACGCTTGTTCTCAATACGGTCACGGGAGTATGCTGGAACTCATCCCAGGTGACTACAGGTGAAAGCCGGGGTGCTCCCTGTACTGGCCACTAGCCAGTCACGGAACTGTCAAATAGGAAAAGTCAAATAACCAGGGTGAAGACATTATACAACTCTGTTTACAGGCTTTGTGTGTGGGCTAGCAAGGAAAATGGGTCTTTTTGGATTGCATTTCATTTTGCACAATGAGATACAAGGTTGCAACTTACAACATGCAATTTTTACAGACTTTCTTAAAGGTCCTTAAAGGTCATCCCAAATTCTCAAACACGGATAAACTGAGAAAATTGCACACATTTTTCTTACATCAAATACATACACATTTCATAGACTAAAGTGCATTAATTTTCAATAATATTACTTTAAAGACAGCCCCTATGCTGAGTAGTCCCTTGTGACATCATACCAATCGGCATGTTGTTTTCTGTGTAATTGTCTGTAAACGTCAGGAGAGTTTACAGGCCCCCATAGTCCGTTGCATGCGAAGGAAGGGTGTGCGGTCGAAATGACAACAAGGGAAAGCTCATTTTGTAGCCAATGGTTAACCACGGCAATGACCATGGCATCGGCCATGGTGAAGCACCACCTGGTGATGGCCAATGCCGAGCTATTCACACAGTGGTTAAAATGAGTGGCGGGACACATTTCTACTGGCATTTACTTGCCTGTATTACTTTACTTGCCAGCTGGCTTTGGGCAAGAGGTGGGGTACACCCTGGACTGGTTGCCAGTCAATCACAGTGCAGTAATTCCATTACTCTTTTATATTCTATCCTCACAATAGTTTATTCTTGTATTTATTCCTTTAATTTTCAATCATTCTAACCGCTACGCCACGCCATTGGCCATAGTAAGGTACAGTAAGGTACATTTTTGGGTAGGTAGTGTAGTATGCAGAGGGCTATGCTGCTATACCATCCACAACACTACATTTGAAATATGGTGCTCAGCAAAAAAATTCTGAATTATTCAACAATGTTCTACTATATAGTTATCAGGTTCCAAGAGGCTCTAAACAACAAAGGCAGTACAATTCTACGTTTCTTCCAGCACCATGACCATCATCATGAGATCAAGGAGCTCCTGACAAGTTTTGATCCTGAAGCGTGAATTAGGCTGCATGTGTCCTCCTGCTGCTTTGGAATACTTTAAGGAGCCAAGACAACAGTCAAGCTTTTTCTATTAAAAATAGAAAAAAAAAGTTGTGATTACTTTAGACAATTGCATTATATTCTGGCATTCCAAAGGAGTTGATGTCATGTTGATGTGTTTGTACTTTACAGCCGTGTGCTACAGCTGCTGATGTGCAGACTACAGCGGATCTACCAAGCACACCTTGACTGGTTGTCCAAGGTACTCTTGATGTCCGGATTTCATGTTGATAATGCGAGCTGTTAGAAATAAACCATACGCTGCCTTTCTTCAAAAAAAAGGTTAATTTCCGGTGATATCATGAACTCATCTTCTTTGGACTGAGACAAGGAGTCATGGGTCCACACCCAAACTTTGTTCACGGTGTATCTGCAATGTGTGCAAGCTGCTACATATTTAGTATCCCATGGATGGGTCATGTACCCTGGAGTTCATCAAAAGGTATCGGAACGGTTAACATTGTTTTGAGCTTTCAACTCACATCAACTACTAACTTAAATAGCAGGGCAGTGTAAATGTTCTCCCTCACTCCATCACTTTGCTCTTTCAAGGAAGACATATTCTCCGGTCCAAATAGACCTAAACCTAACGCTGTTGTCTTGGCTTGTTGTTTATAGATGCTTCTTGGACATGAACACAGAAAGGGCTCCAAGTCCCAGAGGAAAATTCATCTGTAAATGCATAGAGAATAAATATCAATAAATATCATTCAATTTCTCTCTACTTTTGTAGCTAAAAAAATATCGAGTCACTGACTACTATTATAGCTAGTAACAAACTAAATGGAGCTTATTTAATTTGATTTACCTTCATTTCACTCCTTTACTGTTTTCTCCATTTCATCAAACGTCTTCAAGCAACAAGCTCACCGAGTCCTTTCCTCCATCCTTGAGCTGAGTTGCCCATACGTCTTGTTGGTACTGCAATACCATGAGAGCTGTCTGTTTAGTAGTTATAGTAGTACAGTGGTATAGAGTACAGTGTCTATTTTCAATGTTATGCTTGTTTATTGCCCATCTATTATCTTGTTTAAAGCACAATAAAATGTGCAGTACTGTACTTGGAGGATATTTATTTTATTTGTCATTTGTCTATCCATCCATCCATTTTCCTCCGCTTATCCGGGTCCGGGTCGCGGGGGCAGTAGCTTCAGTAGTGAAGTTCAGACTTCCCGGTCCCCAGCAAACTCTTCCAGCTCCACCGGGAGGGCACCAAGGCGTTCCCAGACCAGCTGTGAAACATAGTCCCTCCAGCGTGTCCTAGGTCTTCCGGGGGGCTTCTCCTGACTGGGCATGCCTGAAACACCTCACCAGGGAGGCGCCCGGAAGGCATCCGGACTAGATGCCCGAGCCACCTTAACTGGCTCCTCTCGATGTGAAGGAGCAGCGGGTCTACTCTGAGCTCCTCCCGGATGGCCGAGCTCCTCACCCTATGTCTTAGGGTGGTCTTAGTCTAACCAACTCTATGGAGGAAACTCATTTCCGCCGGTTGTATCCGCAACCTCATTCTTTTGGTCATGACCCATAACTCATGACCATAGGTGAGGGTGGGAACGTAGATCGATTGGTAAACAGAGAGCTTTGCGTGTCGATCTCACGCTCCAACCTTCCCTCACTCGTGAACAAGAACCCGAGATACTTGAACTCTTCCACCTGAGGCAAGACCTCACTCCCAACCTTGAGGGTACAGTCCACCCGTTTCAGACTGAGAACCATGGCCTCGGATTTGGAGTTGCTGAGTCTCATCCCAGAAGCTTCACACTCAGCTGCAAACCGCTCCAGTAAACGCTGAAGCTCACAGCCTGAAGAGGACATAAGGACGACATCGTCTGCAAATAGCAGAGACGAGATCCTAAGGTCACCAAGTTGGACTCCCTCAACACCTTGACTGCGCCTAGAAATTCTGTCCATGAAGATTATGAACAGAATCAGTGACAAAGGGCAGCCTTGGCGGAGGCCAACATTCAACGGAAACAAGCTCGACTTACTGCTTGCAATGCGAACCAGGCTCCTGCTTCGATTGTACAAGGACCGAATGGCACGTAGTAGCGGGCCACCAATCCTGTACTCCCGGAGCACCCCCCACAGGACACCACGAGGGACATGTCTTTTCCAGGTCTACAAAGCACAGGTTGGGAAAACTCCCACTTACCCTCCAGTACCCTTGCAAGGGTGTAGAGCTGGTCCAGTGTTCCGCGACCGGGACGAAAACCACATTGCAGCTCCTGAAACTGAGGTTCGACTAACGGTCATGCCCTTCTCTCCAGCACCCTGGAGTAGACTTTCCCAGGGAGGCTGAGGAGTGTGATCCCCCTATAGTTGGAACACACCCTCTGGTCACCCTTTTTAAAAATGTGGACCACCACCCCGGTCTGCCAGTCCAGAGGTACTGTTCCTGACTTCCATGCAAAGTTGTAGAGGCGTGTCAACCAACACAGTCCCCCAACATCCAGAGCCTTGAGGAATTCCGAGCGGAACTCGTCTACCCCCGGAGCCTTGCCACTGGGGAGTGATTTAACTACCCCAATTACTTCAGCCACGGTGATAGAACTGTCCACTTACGTATCCTCAGACTCTGCTTCCTCTACAGAAGGCATGTGAGTGAGATTGAGAAGGGCCTCGAAGTATTCCTTCCACCGACCAACTATATCCACAGTCGAGGTCAGCAAGCCCCCGTCCGCATTGTAAACAGTGTGAACTGGGGGTGCTTCCCCTTTCCGAGGTGTCGGACGGTTTGCCAGAACATCTTCGAGGCCGACCGAAAGTCGTGCTCCACACTTACTTCTATGTTATAAATTTATTTGAAAAATGGATGGATGAATGGATATCTGCACATAAATATTAAAACACAATTCTTTTAACCTTTCAATCTGTCTATGAATAAGATACAGTATCAATGTGCCCTTAAAGACGAATAAATTAAGGACAAAGACCAAAATATTGCTTTCTGTAAGCAATAAGTTGGATGACCAAATTTGTTTTGAACATTATTTAAATAGTTATTCTCGCCCAATGGAAGATCCTTATATATATATATATATATATATTTATACAGTATATGTATATGTGCGTATGTGTTTCCTGTTCTAATACTGTGCCCCCTGACACAGCTAACTAAGTTGAGCCTAGAGAAACCGGGTGAGGCAGAGAAGCTGTCTGCACTACAAAAAAACAACAATAATTTCATGCAAATAATAAAGATAATGAAATGGTTAGAGGATGAAAAATAAAAGCGTAAAGGAATTACTGCACGAGTAAAGTAATACAGTCAAGTAAATGCTAGTAAAAAGGTGTCTGGCCACTCATTTTAACCACTGTGTGAATGGCTCGGCCACGGTGAACACCCCCTGGTGGTGGCCAATGCCGTGGTCATTGCTGTGTTTGACATTTGGCCACAAAATGAGCTCGCCCTGTCTCCGAATTGATCGTGATAGATTCCGCATGTTGATGTTTTTTAAGCACATTTATAAAGACTAAAATAGTAATACTGTATGTACTTTAAATTAAAAAAAACTCAATAATCAGTGTTTATGAGACGTTTGGGGGCCCCTGGAAACTTATGGACATTAGGCTAACATTAGGTTTGCCTAAACGTAAATCTTCCCGTGATTGTAATATATTATGCTTGAACAGACATAACTATGTCACAAGGCAACACAAGACTGCAGCAGGAGCAGCCCTACTGCTTATGATGTCACAGCTCTACACCAAATTAATATAACCCACCAACTTTGAAATTAAATTGCTCAAGTTCCCTGCAGCGTACAACATCCTACACGTCCCGAAAATGTGTGTTTTTTTTTTTTTTTTATCCTGTTTGAAATACACTTTAAGGTTATGTCCAGGACTTTGTTGGTTAAAAAAAAAATCACATTTATTCATCACTACTTTATTCAATATAGATAGCACAGAAGGATAACTGAAAAACAAGTGGCGAATGAGCTCGGAGATAGGACACAGGTTTGAAAAATATACTAATTCCCTGCTTGGAAAGGCTTTCATTTTGGCTATTTGTTATGTCAAATAAGTTTGGTGGGTAAACTGGACTTTGGACCAGATCTCTGTGATGAATTGTGTCCATTAAGCTGGAATCCCACAAACCTTAAAGTGAAAACATACCAAAAACAAGAGCATCATTAGGAAAATGAGCAAAGACCTGGACCTAGTGCATTTCTGAGCAGAGATGAATGATGGCATCACACCTCAGTCCATTATAAGCTCTATTTATACACTGGCACACAGAGGAGCAACACTAGTTAGAACCTACACTCCAATTAGGTTATTACTGCACTGGGAGCACTTGCTTCTGGAGGAAATTTCAGAATCGAGCCTGTATCTTAAATCAAACATAACAGAGTCTGTCGGTGCTAAAGGTTTTTAACTGATGATTTTTTGGAATTGGATTCAATTTAAAGTCAAAGTTATCTATGTATTGCGTGATGAGACAAAAAAAAAAACAGAACTGGAAATTTATTTTTTCAGTCATACATTTTTCATCAATTTTGGGAACACTTACAAACCTTATGACCCTGAAACTTTAATGTGTTCTTGTGTTCACTGTATAATAGAATCCAAACATGTGCAAGTGGTGTGCCATTATGGCCAGCAAAGCCTTTTCCGCTGGCCTAAACAGAACGAATGATCAACATAACTTAAATTCTAGTTTAGGGATGAGTCAGATACTCATTTTAAATGAGTATCTGATACTGTTACATTCACTTGCGTTGCTCTCTGTTTTTCCCCTTGCCTTCTCTTGGCATGTGTTTGTGTTGCAGGAGCTGCCATGGCAACTGGAGGCGGGGGCACGGGACGCACCTGCAAGTAATCTGCGGACACCCTTCATAAGCAGAGGGCTCGCACCTGGGAGACGCTGGATTATTCAATTCCACTCAGGAAGGCTCACGTACGGACTCGCACATTGTTTTTTCTTCCAAGACCAACTCTCCTGTTCCAGCAGTTTTGGACTTCACTTCAGCCTCGATCCAGCGTCTCTCCCGACGGTTCGTCCCGTGGCTCGACTACCCAGGTTGGCAATCCGGCGACTCGCGCTTGTCCTGCGTTTCGTGGTGCTTCTCCCCCCTGTCCGGCGCGACAGCACCATCGCTTTCTGTTTTTCTGTGAACATTAAATTCCTGTACACCAACCCAACCTGCCTATTCTGTTCACGCCCGAGGGTTCGCTCCTGCGAACAGAATAATCCACAAATTTGACGGAATAATCCAGTCAAAAGTATGGACCCTGCGGAAGTGGACACCAGCAGGCTCACGCTCCGTCATTTGGCGGAACGTCTCGGCAGACAAGAGGAGCAGTTTGATGCTTTAGGGCAAGGCATCAGAGACATGGCAGGACGCCAGGACACTCGGTTGGAAGCTCTGGAGGGTCAGATCCAGACCCTGTTGTCGGCATTGCAGCGGCACCCTCCTCCAACGGTTCCTACCGCTATGAGGATCACCCCCCCGGACCAAGCCGCTCCCCCTCCTCCCATAGACAGTAGTTCCACCGCTAGCTTGCAGCTGTCCCGGCCAGAGAGGTTCTCGGGCGACGGTGACGTGCGCGCGCTCCTGACCCAGTGCGAACCAGATTTTGAGCTACTGCCAACCGCCTTCCGCTCGGAGCGAGCGAAGGTGGCGTTTGTAGTTTCCCACCTGTCCGGACGAGCGGGGGCATGGGCCACTGCGGCATGGCACTCTCCATCGGCCGCATGCTCCTCCTACGGCGCCTTTGCTTCAGCGCTGGAGCAGATCTTCCTGCGCACCCCACCAGGTCGGGAGGCGGCACGCACACTCCTCAGACTGCGACAGGGACCGCGTAGCGTGGCGGACTACGCAATCGAGTTCCGTGCCCTTGCTGCCGAAAGCGAATGGAACGCTACGGCACAGTTAGACGTGTTTCGGTCAGGTCTGCCAACCGGGATCACATGATCCCCTTGGCCACTCCGGAGACCCCCAACGGACTCATCGCACTGGCCGTGCGCATCGAGAGACGCCTCCGGGACCGAGAGTGGGAACGAGAGCAACACCTCGGGCGCGGCCAATCCAGCTTCATCCCGGGCGGGTACGGCAAGGGGCCATCCCCGGAACGCCTACCACCCGTTCTGACCTTCCCACAGACGTCAACCGGAGACGAACTCATGCAGCTGGGAGGAGGTCGACTCACCGCAGCCGAGAGAAACCGGCGTCGTCGCTTGCACCTCTGCCTTTACTGTGGCCAGGCGGGCCATACCATCGCCAACTGCTCATCCCGTCAAGACCGCCGGATCTCTCGAGCACCGCAGCCGACGGGTGCGTGTTCATCGGAGGACTCGTCTCGTCAAGGCCGTGGCCGGAGTCTACGCTCCGTCGACTCCAGATAACAGGTACCCTATCATGGGACACCCAGAACATCGCCATTCAGGCATTTATTGACTCAGGGGCGGACAATTGTTTTTTAGACAAGGGGTTAGTCAATAGACTCGCCGTTCCGGTAGCTAAGTTGCCGGACCCCAAGCTCGTCAACTCCTTGGACGGGCGCCCCCTGGCCGGTGTCACTCACCAGACCTGTCTTCTTACTCTCCGCCTATCCGGTAATCATACTGAGTTAATTTGTTTTTTTGTTATCCCCTCTCGATCCGCGCCCGTGGTTTTAGGCCTTACATGGCTACATAAGCACAATCCCCATATTGACTGGACCCGCGCTAGTATTTCGAGTTGGAGCGTATTCTGCCACATTCACTGTCTTGGGCCGGCGAGTTCCCACCACTCGTCTTGTCGGGTTAAGACTCCTGAGGTTATAGACCTGGCTCCGGTTCCCGCTGTCTATCACGACACGCAGCCTTCTCCACGCTTAAGACACTATTTACCACTGCTCCTGTTCTGCATCACCCTGATCCGTCTTCGCAAATTTTTGTAGAGGTGGACGCCTCCAACACCGGCAGCGCTCCACGAAGACCGGGTGCTGCACCCCTGTGCCTTCTTCTTGCGTCGTCTGACCTCAGCAGAGCGCAATTATGACATTGGCAACAAGGGAACTTCTGGCGGTGGTTCTTGCGCTGCAGGAGTGGAGGCACTGGCGGGAGGGCGCCGAACTTCCTTTTGTGGTATACACAGATCACAAGAACTTGGCTTATCTTCGCACGGCTGAGAGACTCAACCCTCGTCAGGCACGGTGGGTGCTATTCTTCACCCCATTCAACTTCACTAAAACGTTTCGACCAGGCTCCCGGAACGGCAAACCGGACTCCCTTTCCAGGAGGTTTTCGCCACCTGCAGAGGACACCCGCCTGGAGACAGTTATTCCCCAATCCCAGATCCTGGGAGCCCTGCAGTGGGAGGTGGAGAAGCGGGTGGTGGACTGCACTTCGCCAGAGGGAGGCCCGACGGGTCGACTATTTGTGGTTCCAAGGCTCCACCCGGAGGTGCCTCTCTGGGCGCACGGATCCAGGATGGCCTGCCACCCCGGCGTAGCCCGCACGGCATTCTTGCTCTCCCAGCGGTTCTGGTGGCCATAATTCCGGGCGGACTTGAGAGAGTTTGTGGCCGCTTGTACAGTTTGCGCTCGCAATAAGTCCTCCCACAAGGCGCCACCGGAACTGTTACGGCCTCTGCCCATCCCGTCCCGCCCATGGTCCCATATAGCGCTGGACTTCGTTTCGGGCCTTCCCTTGTCGAACGGCAACATGGTGGTGCTTACAATAGTCGACCGGTTTTCTAAGATGGTTCACTTCGTCGCTCTACCAAAGCTGCCTTCGGCCCTCGAGACGGTGGAACTTCTGACGACGCACGTGTTCCGTCTACATGGGGTTCCACTGGACGTCGTGTCAGACAGGAGACCGCAATTTACCTCGGCAGTGTGGAAGGCATTCTGCAAGGCTTTGGGCGCCTCTCCCAGCCTGTCCTCGGGGTACCATCCTCAGACCAACGGCCAGACGGAACGCGCTAATCAGGATCTGGAGGCCGCCATCCGCTGTGTGTGCCATCAACAACCGGCATCGTGGTCCGTCAATCTCCCCTGCATAGAGTACCCCCATAATACTCTTACCAGCTCCGCTACGGGAATTTCCCCGTTCTACGCCGCCTATGGATACCAACCGCCAGCCTTTCCATCTCTCGAGTCGGAGTCGGCCGTCCCCTCGGTGTCCACCCATTTGCGACGTGCCCGCCTGGCCTGGCGCAACACTCGGGCAGCGCTGTCGCGTACGTCAGAGCGGAACCAACATCTAGCCAATCGTCACCGCTCGACGGCGCCCGAATACAGGCCAGGGGAAAGGGTTTGGCTGTCGACCCGAAACCTCCCTCTCCACTGCTGTTCGAGGAAGCTCCAAGGAAGCCCGTGACAGATACAGATAATGCATTTTTGCAGAGTATGAGCATGAAATGAATAATGCTTGTCATTATCCATAATTGTGCTGAGAGAAAATCCTGATTGGGTAACTATTTATGTATTCACTTTTAACGCTCTGTGACTGGCCAGCCGCACACAGCGACCGCCCTTGGAGCCTGTGATTCGTGCTCTGTTGGTAGCTTTTAGAGTTAGTCTGGGCCTTTTCCTGAAAAAAAAACATGTCGGGCCCCCCATTTTGATAATTTAATAAATACCTATATTTTGACACCCATTTGTAATAACTTTTTACTACGGTGCCCCTGGCCAATAGCACTCTTCATAAATAAATTTAAAAAATTACAGTTAATCTATGCGATCGGTATCGGCGACCTCACTCTTGGATGATCGGTATTGGAATCAGCAGCGTAAAATCCTGACCAGAGCACCCCTAATGTTTTCTCAATAATGAAGAAGGTCAGTGCAAAAGCGCGGTTTACAGATGGAATGGTTCTATATAGTAAAATAGAGGAGACTAGAGTAGTAAGATAATATTTTATTTATTCAGTTTGGAAGGGATATGAAGGCTTACATTGAGGTACACGGTGGCGGTGTCAGGTGTCAGGTGAGTGACAGGTCAGCATATAGGCCGGGAATTCCTTTTCATTGCAGGACATGGTAGCTCACATGAAGTCTAGTGGGGAAATAAAAGATTACCTTCTGTATTTTTTCATTAGACTGTCCTTTTGTTACTGAATACATAAATCCACTGTGGCAAGATGCAATATGTATCATGGCACTCCACCTGCGGACGTCTCATAATGGCCGCCATGTCCCTCCAGTCAGGGATGATAAGTGATCCTCCCATGAATGTTAATGATAGTGATCATTCTGAAGCAGCCCGCCTCTCTGTCTTTGCACAGAGCCCAGGTGTCACAAGCAGGGTGGCAAAGTTCAAGAGACTAAAATGAAACCAAACACACAGACAAATGGATACAGTCAGTCAAACATGCTTCCTTCACTCTATCGCGGTTTTTCAAAAATGAATTAATCAATGAATGATCGTTGTTTCTTGGTTGACTATGGTCTATTATTAGTCAACCCTAGCCTGTGCATAAGAGTTTGTGATGTACACAAAGCTGGCAGTCGTGTCGGAGTATACCTCTATGTATGTATGGCAGATGCATGTATGTTAAGCAAGTGACAAAAGTCACCTAGAGGATAGGTCATAGGCTTTTATGCTGGAAGTACTGCGTGAACAAGAAATGTTCTTATAAAAGTTATAATGTCTTATTATTGCTAAAGTGGAATATTGAACACAATCTGTTGTCGTACTGTGCCAAATTTGAATTAGATTAGATTTCAAATCAATTTATTACAAACTTGTCAACATTTGGATTTGAAAATGAACTTTTCCAGAAAAGACAATTTGTAATTTTTAATGTGCAAATTGGTTATTAAATACATTTTGATTCGTTAGAAAATAAAGACTTTCATTTTTGCTTGCTATACCACACTTTTGGCACCCCTTTAAGAAAAATCATCCATAAATAAAACCAACAAGGGGTAACATTTAAGATATTATAACTACATGACCTGAGGTTGTATATACTGTGCATACAATTCTTATTTTGCTCCATGATGATCATTATTGGCAGTATGCAACTGGCAAAGCTGCCATTTTTTCATGCGGTACGCTGCACTTATTTCATTATTTCAGCTGCATGGTAAATGCTGGGGAGCAGGTGGGTTTGAACAGATGTGGCCGTTTACATGACTTCAATAGTCTGGCCTTCATATCTGCTCATTGCTCGTAAACACCTTTGACAACATGCACGCTTGCTGGAGCACACAAAGGCTCGACTCAGCTAATCAGAACTGACAATACTGAGATCACAATGACCCTTTTTCTATTTAGTCAAATTGAAGATGAACTTAAGCATCCTTGTAATGTTGAACAGTCCCGGTCAACCAGCAAGCCGGGATAATTCTGGTTCCTGTTAAAGTACAGATAAACACCTTGAAATTAGGGCCCTATTTGATCACATTTAAACCCCATCATTGCAGCCGTCTGGACCAACACCGTCCTCTCCAAGCAACCCACCCAGATCGAGTAAGACGCAGGGGAGTGTGTGTTGGTGCCAGCTCATCCTCAGTCCTTTCTCTGTCTCACCACTTCCTACAGCTCTAACTTTGCCAAAGTCCTTGGAACTTGCCAAATCCCGTCATGCCTGCTTAGCTTTCTGGTATGATTTTGCCAGAAAAGAAAATAAGACACAGATGTATACAAACTTAGTGGTGCCAGTAGAGACACAGCTAATGGCTTCATCTCGACCTTGCACTCATAGCGGGGCACAGGTGGGGATAATTAGAGATTCCTTGCCTCTTGGTCTGTTCTTTTTCACTCTTGATCAACGGAAGGATGCTTTGAGATGAGCTGTGCTCTTTCTATCATGATCGTCGCCTCCCTGATTGCAAGCACACATCTGCTCCTTGAGACACTGCCTACCATGGCATTCGGAAACAGACACCAAACCAAGAGACGTTTTACTAACCTTCTCCCGTCAGACTGGTGTGAGTCAATAAATGCTGTGAAACCACAATAGAAGCACTGTGAGGGAGCTCATGTCCTCATTCACAAAATATGAAAAGACATGGCTTTTTTCAGCCTTAGGTAACTAAATAGTTTCATTCCAGATTTCTAATACATTTAAAAATGTATGTGTCTTAATTGCAAATGTTTCCCAAAGCTCTAGAAATTGACCTTGTGTCCTCTCTGTGGGAGACACATGAGTAATACTTGAAACTCAATGTAGTGCTATCATGCAGCCCGTGTGCTTCAAAAAGCAGCAAAGCTTTTTTCCTCCGTTAGCCTGAGTGACAGCAAAGAGACATGTGTCTTCAGATGAGAGGAGGCGAGTCTCATTACAGCGTATTTGGTTGACATTGAGTGATTCAAGTGTTCCTGGACAATTCAGACACCCTGATATAAAACACATTAAACGTCTTTCACAGCACTTTACCTGACACCGTTCATCTGCGCTCATCTGTTATCCCGGACGAAGCTGCTTTTGTTACGGCTTCACGCACTGGATCAGGTGAATGGGTATTAAAAATATTGAAAAAAATGTATAAAGTATAAACTCTATATATCTTTCAAATAAGATAAAAAAATATATTTATATCATTATACCAGGGGTGAAATTCACATTTTACAGCTAAAATGAATGAACACAAAAACTGTCAAGAAAATCAAATATACTTAGAAATAATACAAGTATTAAAAATATATTATATATATAATACAAATATATGTTAATTAGAGTGATCAAAAGATTAAAAAATAATCAGATTAATCCCAGTTTTCAAATTAATTAATCATGATAAATCACTGTGGAGATAGTTGGTCAGTGGAAGGAATACTTTGAGGCCCTTCTAAATACCACTGACATGCCTTCCGTAGAGGAAGCAGAGTCTGAGGATACGTACGTGGACAGTTCTATCACCGTGGCTGAGGTAATTGGGGTAGTTAAATCACTCCCCAGTGGCAAGGCTCCGGGGGTAGAC